>JASPKZ010000431.1:442500-726704 GCA_030220185.1 Diploptera punctata
CTTCAAATATTCAGCTTGACAGATAAAATAGAAGAGTATAGGAGAAAATGGTATGTACATGTCTGCAGAATGGATACCAACAGATTGCCTAGGGAGGGTCTGAACTATCAACCGAGAAGAGGAAAAAGAGATCGGGGCGCCCACGAAAGAGATGGACACAGCAGCTATGATACTTGGAGCTGGAACGATCCACTAAGGTTTAATCCTTATAAGAAGAAGAATAAGAAGAAGACTAAAGAAGATTACAGGGGAGTCCCGCGCCAGAGTAGAACAGCTTAAGACATAATGTATTGGTGCAGAACAACTGAACATGGGGGAAGAAATTTTCTCGCGGAATTTCGATCAGAAAGGAACCGGTGACCAGCTTGTATCATGAGAAATTTGGGTAGATACTATAAGTAGCGGCTCCAAGGTAATACAACCAGCTATAATATCTGGTAGACCTAATATGCTGACCACATATCACTCCTATTCTGGCTAAATGATCGTCCGCATCTGTGATTAAAATATAGATGTGGGTTAGTAGCCAGGGCTTGTCGCGCAATGTAGTGTACTTTTAGATTAAGGATGAACTATTTTGTTCGATAATTATATACTTATTAACAAATAGCTAATACCCGGCGTGCGTTGCAGTTCCGGTGCCAGGTTATAACATAATGGATAAAACATAAATATTAATTATAGAAATTAATCTTAAGTAATATTTAATATAAAAACTGAATGTACAGGGTAGGCCTATATAGAACCCTCTGCTTCTATCCTTACGAATTGTAACATTAAGGGAACCCGGTACCAATTTCCTTACAATTTGGTATAAAAATATGCAACATACAAATATCATTTTTTCAGCTTATTCTTAAGTTGCCCAAACGGTCCCCGAAATGATATGGCCATCATCATCATCCATCTCATTATCATCATCATCATCATCATCCTTCACCGGTGTGGAAAGCAACGGGAAGCTACTACACCTACAATTCCCTATTAAAGCTGCAAGCATAGCTTGAAAATTCTATGATTGCAGTGAAGGACCTGCCTTCGGGCAGAATTACTATGTATGGATTCTTAAGTTATGTGCTTGAAAATTACGTCACTAAATAAACAAGTTTCTCTGAACATAATGTCAGTCTGGTTAACTTTCAGACATATTTCTTCATGAGTAATTTACAATAAAAAATGAAAATAAAAAATCCAACTTCTTAAAAGAATTGTCTTGATAAAATTTTCTCAAAAACTACTTATCTAATTCTTTCCAAAATTTAATATGTTATTGTCCATAGTTCATTTGACAATAATAAGGTTTGCTTGTGTTCAGATATGGATATTGATTTATTTAAAAAATCAAAGACCAAAAATTGTTTTTGTTAAAAAATTTGCATACTTTTTTTTATTTCAAACACTATTAACTCATTCGCCTCAGAAGACGAGGTACACTCGCCAGCAGTTAAATGGCCTTCAACTCAGAAGACGAGGTAACTCGCTTAACTATACTGTTATATATTTTGCAATATATTTTTACATCCCTTGGCAGGGTAATATTTTGTTAACATGTATGAATAGTAGGTCCACCGCTGTGGTCTCGAGATAGCGTGCTGCCATGTCACGCAGTGGGCCCGGGTTCGATCCCCGGTCGGGGCAGTTTTTTTGAGTGAGATTTTATCGGGGTTTTTCCTCACCTGTAAGACAAATGTCAGGAAACCTTTAAGGCTCAAACGGTCCCCGAAATTTTATGGCCATCATAATCAGCATCATCATCATTATCATCATCATCATCATCATCCTTCACCGATGTGGAAAGCAACGGGAAGCAATTCCCTAGTAAAGCTGCAAGCATGGCATGAAAATGCTATGATTGCAGTGAAAGACCTGCCTTCGAGCAGAATTACTATGGATAGATGGATGAATAGTATATTGATGTATTTTGGCCTTCACCCTTATTGTGATATCAAGTACCGTTACTATTTATTTGTTTTGAATGTCTGAAAATAAACAATATAATTTACGGTAACTTAAATCCGGTTTCTGGAGAAATGCATTGAGCATTTAAACCTGGAACGAATGGGAAAATAATTATTATAGAGCTCTTTAAACTGCATATCCATGCCAAAAACTGTCATATCTTTCATAGTTTCAGAGATAAGTGTACCAAAATATGAAAAGTGCAAGTAACGGGAAAATTCGAAAAACAAAAAATGTGCACATGAGCAGAACTTAGATACTATTTTTAAAATGTTTATGGGCTTAAATGTCCACAATCGACAAAAAACATTACATATCGATAAAATAGACCTTCCTGGATTTTTTGAAGTAAAAAGAAAAAATCTATTTTTAACTCAAATAAGTACTGGGTGTCCTTATCACAAATAGTGTTATCAAAACGTAGACAGGCCTAAGTAATCAAAATATATAAATCCTCTCCCAATGTGTCATGTCTAGGGCTAAGATTTTTATATACTATAAAACCGGATATTTATCCCCATATAATAATAATAAGGGTTTTTGTTTTGTTTATAATTATATTTATTTATATGAAGAATGGACATCAGATTGATTTATAGAATTCAAATTTTTTTATAAGTATATAAAAAAAAAATAATTGGTCAATATAAACTGTTAATACAGTTAGATGTTTTTATAACTGATGCAGTATGTAAAATACTTCAAATATTCAAATTGATAATTTTTTATAAAGAAATAAATGGGATTGGTGGAATTGGATAGAATTTAACTTGAAAATACTCCTTCCTTTTCTGTTGGACCAATCAGACCATAGAGGTTATAACTGAAATAAGAAAGATGGCTACAATACTTGAAGATGGTCGGTCATGTTCAGCGACTGCTCCTTAAAGAATAAGGAAATAATTGTTTATTTTATTGATGTTGGTTGAAAGAAATAGTGTTAAAAGTATGAAAGATTATATAGTGATATAATAGTCATCCATCTTGGTGAAAAACAGTTTCTAAGTGAAAATAATGAATAATAATGACTGGATTGACCGTTAGCATTCGTCATCCATTAAATACATAAAATGGTAATCTTCTAGAAGTGAAAAATATCAACCTAAGCCGGAATCTTTTGGAACTTTTAAATTACAAGATTCATCTTGACCAATGTGAAAGTTTTAAATAAACTAACTTATCGTTCAACTGTTAATAAAGTGTTGTTATTCGTGTAAGAAACTTTTCCTCATTCCCCTGAAGAGAGTTATTAGTGCCGTGGCAGATTTAAAGTGATTTAAGTTATATCACAAATCTTCAACTTCGGATATCTCACCGAGAAACCCAACTTTAAATGTCTCCACAACGAGGGGCACAAAATTAAATACAACTTCAAATGGCGCATCAACGAGGGCTCGAATGGGAATCGAACCAAGGACCACGAGAATGAGGAAAGTAATAAAAATCTTCAAAAGTGAGTACAGTTAAAATTTATATGTGAAAAGTGAATTAGTGATAATAACAATTAATGCTTTTAAGAAATAAGAAAATATTAAAATACCCAACAATGGCCAATAACGAAAATATAACTTGTAAAACTGTTAATATTGAAAACGAACAAATTAGTGAAGGCCAAGAAAATTTAATTTTGTGTAACAATGAAAATAATGAAACTAATGATACACCTCCTTGGGTAGCATTATTAATAAATAAATTAGAGAAGAATAGTGCAGAATTAAAAGAAATTAGGAATGACAATTCAAATCTCAGTAATAATATTTCAAATCTCAGTAACAAATTAGAAAAGAATAGTGATGAATTAAAAGAAATTAGGAATGACAATTCAAATCTCAGTAATAATATTTCAAATCTCAGTAACAAATTAGAAAAGAATAGTGATGAATTAAAAGAAATTAGGAATGACAATTCGAATCTCAGCAATAAAATTGATACAAATATTTCCAATCTTAGTAAAGAAATTAAAGAAAATAACTTAAAACTAGATGAAAAATTAGAAAGCATTAGGTTAGAATGCAAACAAAACAATTCTAAACTGGAAAAGAGAATAGTAAATATAGCCAAAGATTGTAAAAATGAGATAGAAAAATGTAATGAAAAGATTGATGAAACTCATAATCAAATAGAAACATCTTTGATTGAGGTAAGGCAAAGTTGCCAAGATAAAATCGAAGAATTAGGAACTAAAGTCGAAGATAGACTAAAAATTTCCGAAGAAAGTGTTATCTTAGGTAATGAAGAACTTCAATCAAAGATAACAAATGAAGTAATTATTATAAAAGAACAAGTTGAAGGATGGATAACTAAGATTGTTGAACTTGAAAACAAATATGTGTCAAAAACTAGTGAAAAGGAGATTGAGGTTATGTCAGGACATTCTAGTAATGTTAATAATGATCCTCCTTCTAGTAGTAGTAGTAAAAATGTATGTAAAATTCCTGCTAATCTTTTAGGGGAAATTAACTTACCTAATTTTGGTGATACTGTAGGCCAAAGCCCTACTGATTTCATTAGGGAAATTGAAGAATACTTCGAAATCAAAGGAATAGAAGACAAGTTCAGAATGTTCTTCATAAGAAAAAGTTTAAAAGACAATGCAGAGTCTTGGTTTAAGATAGCTTGCCATGATTCAATGACTTATCAAACATTTAAAAATGCTTTCTTAGGTTATTACTGGGGACCAGAAAGACAAAACAAACTAAGGTTAGACCTAACTAGTGGAAAATTCTCCAACAATGGTAAACAAGGTTATCTTAATTATTTCTTGGAGAAGGCAAAAATGGCATCATTGTTACAGCCTCCAATAGATGAGAGAACTTTAATTTCTATGTTATCGCATCACTTCCCAGATGAGATTAGATATCATTTGATAGTAGCCAGACCACAAAATGTTTCTGAAATGTTAGAGTTGTTAGCTCTACTAGAGAATAAAAGAGAAGTAGATAAATGTAGTAAAAGAAATTTATTTGGGGAAGGGGCAGAGCCCTATAATAAGAAAGGTAATTTTGTAACTAAAAGAAGTGATGAATATCATAATGAGAATAGAGAAAGAAATTTCAAACAGGGCAACAATAATAATAGGTTTGTTCAAAATAGAAACAGCCCAAATAAAAATAGGATGACTAATAATTATAGTAACAATAACCAGAATGGATGGTTCAAACGTAATGAAAATAGGAATGACAGACAAATTAATTATATGGATGTTAACAGAGTAGGAGAAAATAGAAATAGGTATTGGACTTCTCCCTGTAGAGGTAAAAGAAGAAGGAATACCTATGGTAATGAAAGTAAAGGGTATTTCCAACGACAACAAAATTGTCAAATTAATGAAACTAGTGATAGGACAGAGCAAAATAGAATAGACTCTGTAACTATTCACAACCAAAGCCAAGATATACCTAGTAATGAAAATGACCTCGAAGTAAATCACAGGATACCTCGTGCTTTAAACGCATAGAAGGTACATTAAAGACTCCGCAATGTACCTCAATCGTTATGAACTTAGGGGTCCAAAATAGATGCTTTGATAGGTTTCAAAATGTAGAAATTGTACCAGCAAATATGAGAGGAGATAGTAAGTTATGTACCTCAAGACAGCGAGATAGCATAATATTGAATAATCATTTGAATATTTCTAAGAATCAGGATACTATGCCTGTTACTAATAAAGAATTAAATGTCATAGGACGACCACCCAAAATTAAAGTGAATATTTTTAACAATGATGTTACTTGCATAGCGGATAGCGGCTGCTCAAAAACAACAATAGATCAGAAATTTTATAATTTCTTAGTCAACAAAGGGAATAAGATAATGACTGTAAGAATATGTGGAGTGTATTGTACTCTTGCGATAGGCAAGAAGAAACTGCCAATTAAGCTACAGTGCCTTCTAGATTTACATATCGGAGGATATTACTTCAGTGCAATATGTTTAATTTCTCCATACTTGTCTTGTGATATGTTAATAGGCTGCGACCTGTTGGAGCAATATAATGCCATAATAAATTTTGAGTGTAAGAATATTTCCTTATATAATGAAGATAATGTGAGAGTCGTCATCCCATTTGATAATGAATATGAGGAGAACAAGAATTTAAGTAAGAAGGAGAGTGACATTGCTGAAGAACACATTTTTATAGAGAATATTGTTGTTCATGAGGAGAGGGAATTGGTGAATGGCCGTGGATGCCAAATGCAAGATAATATTGCAGTTAATTGTACTTCCGACAAAAGTGTCGAGGGCGAAGAAAGCCTTAATAATGAAAATGATTGTGCTGACGATAATGTCGCATGTAAATGTTGTGATTTAGAATGTGTCTCTTGCAATACTGAGTATGATGAAATTCCTCTATTATATTGTGTGAGTGACGAACTTGATAAAGACATCTGTGAAATGATAAAGGAAAAAGTTAAAGACACTCATGGCATAAACAATGAACAGAAAGGCATGTTGTATGACATCTTAATGAAAAATAAGAGTTCTTTTTCTTCGAAGCCGGGATTGTGCAACTGTTTTAAATATTCCTTTAAAGTGATGGAACATCCACCTATAAATATTAAAAGTAGACCCATCCCTATTGCTATCAGAGAGCAGGCAGATCAAATGATAGATGACATGTTAATGCAAGGAATAATACAGAAATCTGATTCTCCTTACGCCAACCATATTTGCTGGGTGTTAAAACCTAATGGCAAAATTCGCCTGTGTTTAGACAGTCGTAGGACTAATTCTTTCACTGTCCGGGATAATTATAGGCCCGAGACAATTGAAGCATCTATAGCAAATATGAAAACAGGTAGATTTATTAGTTCTATTGATTTAACTTCTTCATTTTGGCAGATAGAACTAGACCCCAAAGTTCGGCCCTATACAGCTTTTATACATAATGGAAAAGTATATGAATTTACCAGGTGTGCATTCGGTCTAAGAAATAGCGGAAGTGCGCTTCTTAGAGCCCTAGATATTGTACTATCTGATGATGTTAAAAGACATTGTACTATATATGTTGACGATGCAATTATTATTGATAATGTTTTTGAGAATCATATATCTCATATTGATTTAATGTTGTCTCAATTAAAGAATAGTGGAATGACAGTCAGCCTAGAAAAGTCTGTGTTTGTTAGGTCGGAGGTTCAATTCCTAGGATATAGGATCTCTAATAAAGGGATTACTCCTGACCCAGACAAGGTTCAAGGAATCTTAGAAATTCCTTCACCAAAGAACATAAAACAACTTCGTAGATTTTTAGGAATCTTAAATTACTATTCGAAGTTTGTCATCAACTATGCCTCAGCGGTTAGTAAGCTGAGAGGGCTGCTGAAGAAAGATAGTAAATGGAGATGGACAGAGGACCATCAATCTACTTTTGAATATGTTAAGAAGTTATTTGCAAATAGTATTTCACTACAGAGACCAAAAATGGACAGAGAATTCCATTTATACACAGACGCGAGTAAAACTGGCCTCGGTGCTGTTTTAACTCAATTTGACGATGATGGGCAACAGTATGTTGTGTCGACAGCTTCGCGCTCGACTACCATCATTGAAGGAAATTACACTGTTTCATAGTTGGAGCTTACAGCAATATTTTATGCTCTAAATAAATTTAGAATTTATGTTTATAAAAACAAAGTTATTGTTCATAGTGACCACATTTCACTAAGTTTTATAAGTAAATGTAGATTATCCAATAATAAACTGAGTAGGATGATCATGGAAATTATTTCCTATGATATTGAAATAAAACACATAGAAGGAGAACAGAATGTGTTTGCTGACCTCCTGTCTAGATTGAAAAGTGTTGGGAAAATACCTGAAACTGTACATACTCCTAAACACGAAGTAGTAATGTTTAATGTAAAACTGTATAGAGACAAAGGATTTTCATTGTTGATGAAAAACATTGTTGAGCATCAAAAATCTGATATAGAGTTACAACGATTGAAGTATAGTGCGAGAGATATAAATAATGATGACAAAAATGGAATTGATTGTAATAAGAAAATCGGTATAAAGGATGACATTCTTTACAAATTACATGGGAGAAATGTGAAAAAATGGAAAGTTATAATTCCTAATAATATGGAAGTTTCACTATTTAGAACTTTTCATGTCGGCTTAAATCATGCAGGTTGTGAAAAATTAGCTCTCAACATAAGTGAATTTTTTTATGTTAAACATTTAGATAAAAAGTTGAGAAAGTTTACTTCTTCATGCATAACTTGTCAAAAAGCCAAATGTATGAACGTAAAATATGATATAGTTCCACAAAACATATTAAGGAACAAAGTAAATAGCTTAGTAGTAATGGATACTCATGGAGAAATGCCTACTACACAATTTGGTTACAAGCATATTCTTGTATTATCTGATGTATTCTCAAAATTTGTAAAAATATATCCATTAAGAAGTGTAAATAGCAGAGCTTGCCTAGGTAAAATTGTGAGAGATTATTTACCTAATTATGGACCTATTGATGCACTACTTAGTGATAATGCTTCAGTGTTCTCAAGTCCTAAGTTTAAAGATAAACTTACTGCGATAGGAATTAAATTGTACCATTGTAGTAAATATCACCCAAAAAGTAATCCCTGTGAGAGAGTTAATAGGGAAATTACTACAAGTTTAAGAGTTTTGACCCATCATAAACATTCTGACTGGTTTAAACATATCAGCGTCATAGAGAATGTTATGAATCATTCAATTAATATCAATACTGGGGAAGCACCCATATTCCTAATGACAGGTAAACAACCTGACAGGTTAATTGCTAATTTACCATTACCTATCATTGATAAAAGTCAAATCCCGGAGACAGCCGAGGAAATATGTAAAAGAGTTATTGAAAGGTTAGAATGTCGCGCAGAAAAGCGCAACAATAAGGTTAAAAGACATAAAAGGAAGTGGAATCCCAAAGTTGGAGACAAAGTTCTCATAAGGGATATTTCATTATCCAATGCTTTAAAGAAACAATATCATAGGATGAACCTATTGTATAAAGGTCCCTATGAAATATTTAAAAATTTTAATGATACCACATATGAGCTAAGAGAAATAGACACTAGAAAAGAAATTGGAAAATATTCCAAAGAACTGTTGAAACCATTTCAGACTCCTATTAATTAGTTGTAGCTGGTGACTTCAAATAGTTCAAAGTGTATTTAAAATATTGTATGTAAATTTTGTAAAATTAATACTTCTATTTCTTTATGTAACATGTATTTATTATAATTGTGATGTATTACATTGTATTGATTCTAATACAGATGAATCTTGTATAGAAAGAAACTTGATATTTGGGGAAAGTGATTTATTTTAATTTAGCCTCACACTTAGTTGTAGCTAAGATTAAAATAAATCAGGGGCAATTTAAAACCGGATATTTATCCCCATATAATAATAATAAGGGTTTTTGTTTTGTTATAATTATATTTATTTATATGAAGAATGGACATCAGATTGATTTATAGAATTCAAATTTTTTTATAAGTATATAAAAAAAAATAATTGGTCAATATAAACTGTTAATACAGTTAGATGTTTTTATAACTGATGCAGTATGTAAAATACTTCAAATATTCAAATTGATAATTTTTATAAAGAAATAAATGGGATTGGTGGAATTGGATAGAATTTAACTTGAAAATACTCCTTCCTTTTCTGTTGGACCAATCAGACCATAGAGGTTATAACTGAAATAAGAAAGATGGCTACAATACTTGAAGATGGTCGGTCATGTTCAGCGACTGCTCCTTAAAGAATAAGGAAATAATTGTTTATTTTATTGATGTTGGTTGAAAGAAATAGTGTTAAAAGTATGAAAGATTATATAGTGATATAATAGTCATCCATCTTGGTGAAAAACAGTTTTCTAAGTGAAAATAATGAATAATAATGACTGGATTGACCGTTAGCATTCGTCATCCATTAAATACATAAAATGGTAATCTTCTAGAAGTGAAAAATATCAACCTAAGCCGGAATCTTTTGGAACTTTTAAATTACAAGATTCATCTTGACCAATGTGAAAGTTTTAAATAAACTAACTTATCGTTCAACTGTTAATAAAGTGTTGTTATTCGTGTAAGAAACTTTTCCTCATTCCCCTGAAGAGAGTTATTAGTGCCGTGGCAGATTTAAAGTGATTTAAGTTATATCACAAATCTTCAACTTCGGATATCTCACCGAGAAACCCAACTTTAAATGTCTCCACAACGAGGGGCACAAAATTAAATACAACTTCAACTAAAACTTAAGAATGCAACATGGTATAATGAGAAGTTAGACTTAGGACTGTCTTGTTTTGGTTTCACACACAAACAGTTGAATAATATATACTATCTGAATTGCAATCTTATCTTTTATTACATAAAAATCCTACACCTAGTCATGTCGACCTCGTTGGTGTAGAGTAGGACGAGAATCCCTGTAACGCATAATAGCACGCATTTCCAGAATTGAATCTATGTTTAATCTCTGTGTCCATCTCATTCAGACCCGCTAAGTCAATAATATTTTACTTATCTAACTCCAGTTTATGATTGAAGAGATTACCAGTACATTTTCTCCCGTATTACTATTATCCCGGCATGAGGGAAAGAGAGCCAGGCGTTTCAAATTTTAGGAACCACTGGTCTCACACCCAAGAAAAATAACGCTTATACTCAGCTCATGTATTGCCAAGAAGATTCCCAGCCAACTTCGGGTAATCAGCAAGTGTTTCTAAAAATAATTAGGTTATAATATTTTTCATTTACTTATTCAACTAAACATAAATAAACAATAGTTTAAAAAAAACTAAAAGAACACGCTTTATTAGTAGACCGAACTAAAAAATGACAAAATAATTTTAATTTTCAACACGCTTGGGATAAAATTAAAGTGGTCAACAAAAAAAGCATCTCCAACACATCTAGAATAAAACTAGAATTATCTACAAAAAATATAATTTTACCATCAAAAGCGTGAGGTGCTCTATATCAATTAATATATTTCATAATAAACAGATATTAGTAAAAGTAAAGTCTCCAAGAATAAAATGTAAAAACCATGAAAAGCACCCCACGTTTTTGATGGTAAAATTATTTTTTTTCTAGATAACTCTAGTTTTATTGTAGATGTGTTAGAGATGATTTTTTGTTGACCACTTTAATTTTATCCCAAGCGTGTAGGAAGTTAAAATTATTTTTCATTTTTTAGTTCGGTTTTCTAATAAAGCATGTTGTTTTAGTTTTTTAACTATTATATATTTTTTTATTTTTTAGTTTTAATATTTTACAGAATAAGATAAAAATGGAAATATCTTTAAATTCGATACTATTGTAGTATCAGCTAAAAGTAATACTCTTCTAAAAAATCCTCCTGGCCGGATTTGAACCAGATACCTACTGATTACTAAAATTACATATCACTACAGTCTACCGCTCTACCAACTGAGCTCTTATAACGATTGTCTAAAGAGTCAATAAATCCGCAACCTATTATACTAGTTTTTATTTTTTTGATTTTCTGATGATTCTGGCCAGGATTTTAGAAAACATTTATGAAATTATTATATTGTCATTGGTACTTTAGAAGTATTCAAAGTTTCAAGTCGATCCAATGTTTATAATTGGGTGAAAATCGTATTGGAAGATTCCGTTACATAGATACACAGGCACTTTTTGATAATCTGATGATCCTGGCCAGGATCCTAGAAAACGTTTATGAAATTATTGTATTATCGTTGACCCTGTAAAAGTATACAAAGTTTCAAGTCAATCCAATGTTTTGAAGTGGGTGAAAATCGTGTTGAAAGATTCCGGTACATAGATACACAGACACTTTTTTTGATGTCCTGATGATCCTGACCAGGATCTTAGAAAATATTTACGAAATTATTGTATTGTCATTGATCCTTTACAAGTACCAAAGTTTCAAGTCGATTCAATGTTTCTAAGTGGGTGCACATCGTGTTGAAAGATTCCGTTACACACATACACAGATATTCTTTTTATGTCCTGATGATACTGGCCAGGATATTAGAAAAAAATGTTGAAATTATTGTATTGTCATTGATCCTTTACAAGTACACAAAGTTTCAAGTCGATCCAATGTTCCGAAGAGGGTGAAAATCGTGTTGAAAAATTCCGTTACATAGATGGACAGATACAGGTCAAGCTAACATAAAGCGTGTAAAAATAAATAATAGTTTAAATAAATAATAGTTTTAAAAAACTAAAACAACACGCTTTATTAGAAAACCGAACTAAAAAAATGAAAAATAATTTTAATTTCCAACACGCTTGGGATAAAATTAAAGCGGCCAACAGAAAAATCTTCTCCAACACATATCGAATAAAACTAGAGTTATCAACAAAAAAAATAATTTTACCATCAAAAGTGTGGGATGCTCTATATCAATAATATATTTGATAACAAACAGATATTGGTAAAAGTAAAGTCTCTAAGAGGAAAATGTAAAAATCATAAAAGGCACCCCACGCTTTTGAAGTAAAATTATTTCCTTTTTGTTGATAACTCTAGTTTTATTCTATATGTGTTGGAGATGATTCTTTTTGTTGACCACTTTAATTTTATCCCAAGCGTGTTGGAAATTAAAACAATTTACATTTTTTTAGTTCGGTTTTCTAATAAAGCGTGTTGTTTTAGTTTTTTGAATCTATTATTTTTTTTATTTTTTAGTTTTAATATTTTACAGAATAAGATAAAAATGTAAATATCTTTAAATTCGATACTATTGTAGTATGAGCTAAAAGTAATATTCTTCTAAAAAGGTCCTCCCAGCCGGATTTGAACCAGCGACCTATGAATTACTGAAATTATTACGACTAGAGTTCACCGCTGTACCAACTGAGCTCTTACAACGATTGACTAAAAAGTCGACAAGTCCGCAACCTATTATACCAGCTTTTTTTTTTTCGATTTTTTGATGATTCTGGCCAGGATTTCAGAAACAATATATGAAATTATTGTATTGTCACGGGTCCTTTACAAGTATCCAAAGTTTCAAGTCGATCCAATATTTGTAAGTGGGTGAAAATCGTGTTCAAAGATTCCGTTACATAGATACAAAGTCACTTATTTTGATTTTCTGATGATTCTGGTCAGGAATTTTAGAAAATAAATATAAAATTATTGTATTGTCACGAGTTTTTTTACAAGTATGCAAAGTTTCAAGTCGATCCAATGTTTCTAAGTGGGTGAAAACGTGTTGAAAGATTCCGTTACATAGATACAAAGACAACTTTTCCTGATGATTCTGGCCAGGATTTTAGAAACTAAATACGAAATTATTGTATTGTCACAGGTCATTTACAAGTATACAAAGTTTCAAGTCGATCCAATGATTTGAAGTGGGTGAAAATCGCGTTGAAAGTTTCCGTTACATAGATATGTAGATAGATAGGTAGATAGATAGATAGGTAGATAGATATATAGATAGATATATAGATAGATAGATAGATAGATAGATAGATAGATAGATAGATAGATAGATAGATAGATAGATAGATAGATAGATAGATAGATAGATAGATAGATAGATAGATAGATAGATAGATAGATAGATAGATAGATAGATAGATAGATAGATAGATAGATAGATAGATAGATAGATAGATAGATAGATAGATAGATAGATAGATAGATAGATAGATAGATAGATAGATAGATAGATAGATAGATAGATAGATAGATAGATAGATAGATAGATAGATAGATAGATAGATAGATAGATAGATAGATAGATAGATAGATAGATAGATAGATAGATAGATAGATAGATAGATAGATAGATAGATAGATAGATAGATAGATAGATAGATAGATAGATAGATAGATAGATAGATAGATAGATAGATAGATAAATAGATAGATAGATAGATAGATACAGGTCAATCTAATATAATAATAATAATAATAATAGCTTTATTTTACCTGGCAGAGTTAAGGCCTTAAGGCCTTGTCTACCACTCAACCAGTTTAAAAAAAAATACAAACAAAAAAAAATTCTTAAATCTCAATTGCAATAAATATATATATAAACGATTACAAGTTATGAATACAATACAATTAATATTTTTAATGTAATTTGGTTTATTCTAAATTTAACGAATTAAATATATAATATGTACAAGATATATAAAAAACGAGGAAAAGATTAATGACATAGTATAAAATTAAATAAATAGAGAAAAATTAATTATTAGACAACAGGTAACTGTATAAGCGTGACTTAAAGATACCAAGTGTGCGGCAACCGCTGATATCTTGAGGGAAGGAGATTCCAGGAGCGGGCAGAGGCAAATGTGAAGGAAGTAGAATAGAATAGGAGGAAGTGGCTGGAGGCGTGCTATGAAGAGGAATTGTTAGCAGATTGCTATCTTGTGACCTAGTGTCAATATTGTGGTTAGGAGGATAAACTTCTCAAATTCTGGACGCCAGGTTAAGTAGGAATGTAGGAATTCAGAAAGCTTGAAAAGTAGTGAAAGAGAGTTGCAATTTACGTCTGTCAGTAAGACGGAGCCAAGAGAGGTTATTAAAGTGTTCGGAAATATGGGCAATAACGGCGACGGATATTGAAAATGAATCGAAACGCAAGCATTATGAACACGACTTGCAGTCTCTGCGACAAACGACAAGTCATAGATTATATCATGATAGATTAAATGTCACAATAATCGAAGTGTGGTAACACAAGATTCTGCACCAGGATTTGTTTTTATAACGAAACTGGGAGGAAAATTCTTTAACCGTCTTAAGATAATGTAAGATGGAGAAAGTCTTTGTACAATATGTGTTTCACTTGTGTTTGGCAGGTGAAATTTGCGTCTAGAGGTTGTCCAAGATCGATTACTGAAAGAAGAATAAGGGACAATTATAGTATTTATAGTAATGTTGGAAGTGTTGATACGCCAAAGGGTGTAAGGCAGCCTTTGTTGTACAGTAGAATTACTTGTGACTTGTTAGGATTCCGATTTTAGACCGAGTTACTTGAAGACCATTTATTAAGATGGATTTAAGATCCGTCATTATTTTCGTCAAGCTGTTATAGAGATAATGAGGAGGTGAATGTAGGTAAATTTGGAGATCATCAGCGTAGAGGTGATTAACGGCAGTATTTAGTACAGTTGGCAAGTCATTTATGTAGATTGAGAAAAGAAGAGGTCCGAGAACAATGCCCTGGGGGACTCCAGCCGGCACGTTGCGCCAAGACGAAGATCTAGAGTTTAATGAAACGTATTGTTGACGACCGTGCAGGTATGAGTCGAACCAGGATACAGCGCTGTCAGACAAGTGTAGGTGTTTGAGCTTTATCATAAGTAAGTCGTGGTCTACTGTGTCAAAAGCTTTGCTGAAGTCAAGTAAGGTTAAAGGAGTCAATTGACGTCTGTCCACGGCTTCACGAATATCTTCAGAAATATTTAGCAAAGCTGTGGTTGTGCTATGACCAGATCTAAAGCCGGATTGATAAGGATCAAGGAGGTGATTTTCTTGGAGATATTCAGTCATTTGCTTATGTACAATATGTTCCAGGGCTTTAGATAATGTCGGAAGGATGCTAATCGGTCGGAAGTCATTACAGTTAGTAGGTGTACTTATTTTTGGTATAGGCCGAACTCTAGACCGTTTCCATACAGTAGGGAAGATAGAAGTTATAAGGGAAGCATTAAAAATATGAGTCACTGTGGGTAGTATAATGTCAATGATTTTATTTAGCATTAAAATGCTGATGTTATCTGTTCCTTGTGCATTGGATTTAATCCGCTTGAGTGCTTTTTTAACGTCTATAGGCGAAATGTCGTTAAAGTAAAATTTATCTCTTCCTATATGTGGGGATGGGGATAAGTCTTTAAGAATGTCTATTTTAGTCTTGTTGTCTGGAGGTGTCATGGGTATTGAGGTAAAATGTTCATTTAAGTCATCTCCAGAAATGTCTATAGAGTCAGTTGAAGGATTCGACTGTCTAAGTCCCATTGTACGGAGATTTCGCCAAGTGTCCCGTGCACTTATTTCAGGTCCGATTATACTGTGGGCGTGTCGTAGTTTGGCATTGCGTATAGTTTGTGTAGTTGTGTTTCTAAGTTGTTTGGTGTAAGAAACTAAAACAACACGCTTTATTAGAAGACCGAACTAAAAAATGAAAAATAATTTTAATTTCCAACACGCTTGAGATAAAATTAAAGTGGTCGACAAAAAAATCATCTCCAACACTTTTAGAATAATACTAGAGTTATCTATAAAAAATAATTTTACCATCAAATGCGTGGGGTGCTCTATATCAATTAATACATTTGATAATGAACATATATTGCTAAAGTAAAGTCTCTAAGAAGAAAATGTAAAAACCATAAAAAGCACCCCACGCTTTTGATGGGAAAATTATTTTTTTTTTGTAGGTAACTCTAGTTTTATACTAGATGTGTTGTAGATGAAATTGTTGTTGACCACAATTTTATTCCAAGCGTGTTGGAAATTAAAATTATTTTTAATTTTTTAGTTCAGTTTCCTAATAAAGCGTGTTGTTTTACTTTTTTAAAACTATTATTTATTTTTTATTTTTTAGTTTTAATATTTTACAGAATAAGATAAAAATGTAAATATCTTTAAATTCGATACTATTCTAGTATCAGCTAAAAGTAATACTCTTCTAAAAAACCCTCCGGGCTGGATTTGAACCAGCGACCTACGAATTACAGAAATTATATACACTCAGTCTACCGCTCTACCAACTGAGCTCTTACAACGACTGCCTAAAAAGTTGACAAGTCCGCATGCTATTATACCGGTTTTTATTTTTTGATTTCCTGACGATTCTGGCCAGGATTTTTGAAAACATCATCATCATCATCATCATCTGCATTCATGGATTAGGTCTGTTGACCCGTTCCGACTTCAGCCCATCTCTTTCTAGGTCTGCCCACATCTCGGTTGCCTTTAGGTTTGTATTTTGTTATTTGTTTTGGATATCTATTTTCATTCAATGATACCCATTATTTACAGGACTTTCTATAAATCCTAAACGATTAAAGATTCAATTTATGATTATATTTATAGGAGTAAATTTAACTTTTTTTCCTCAACATTTTTTAGGACTTGCAGGTATACCTATGTGTTGCTTCCATTTTTGTCTATATGTATCTATTTTATCAGTTATTGCAAATATTTCAAGTTCCTGTCTTATTTCTGTGTTCTTGATTCTGTCTTCCTTAGTGCACCCTTTAACAGATCTCAAAAATTTCATTTCTGTCGCCGTTATCCTACTTAGATCTTGTTTTTTTATGTATCCAGGCTTCTGAACCATAGAGCAGTACCGGTACTGCCAACGTTTTGTAAAATTTCAATTGGGTCTCTCTTGTTGTTTTATTATTTAGTGATCGTTTTATCGTACCACATATTCCCTGGAATTTGGCTATTTTATTAGTTATATCATCATCATAATTAAATGAAATGTCACATCCTATATAATTGAGATGGTTCACCTGTTCTATGATTTTGTTTCCTATTACTATTTTGGATCTGATTTGATTTTTCCCTTGGAATGCCATTACCTTAGTTTTTTCTATGGATATTTTGAGATTATATTGTTCGCATATATTATGTAGTTTAAAAATATCCCTTTGAAGTTCGTCTTCCGAAATTTATGAAATTATTGTATTTCCATTGGTCCTTTACCAGTATATAAAGTTTCAAGTCGATTCAATGATTTTAAGTGGGTGGAAATTGTGTTCAAAGATTCCGTCAGATAATTACACAGACACTCTTTTTATTTTCTCATGATTCTGATGGGGTTTTTGAAACAAAATTATGCAATTTTTGTATTGTCATTGGTCCTTTACAAGAATTCAAAGTTTCAAGTCGATCCAATGATTTTAAATGTGTGAAAATCGCGTTGAAAGATTCCGTTACACAGATAGATTCAGGGCAAGCTAATATAAAGCGCGTAAAAACGTTATGTTTCGTCTTACCGCTCATTTATGCCAATAGGATCGGGATAAGTAGACTCCCGGGAAACGATGGGTAATCTGCACGGGGTATTTGAATATAATTACGATATAAATTTATAAATATTTTTATTCAACTTATTAAACTGAACATAAGAACACATTAATTTTCATTTCTTTAAGCGTAGCAGGGTACGCCGGGTATTAGCTAGTGTTTTATACAATCTGATTTTTGTTTCAAGTGTCGGATATTTTGAATTTAAATACTTTATTTATTGAAACAGTATATGGCGATTCGAGTTTGGGAATTGGTTTTTACAGAAACGAGGAAATATTTAAAAACCAAGCGATAGCGAGGTTCTTAATTTCCGAGATTCTGTAAAACACTTCACAAACGTGCGTTGTACATTACTTTGTGCGCGATGGCGTTTTCAAAATAATAAATAATAGTAAAATAATAACATCTTTGTTGGAAAAATTTGCGTTCATTATAAACAACTGACTAATGATAACAGTGTGGGCAATGTTTATTAGTTGAAACTACAGGAGCCCGTGACACCAGTCATAAAATGGCGGCAAGTATGAATGTATTGTTTTATATTGTTTCAAATAAAGTTCAATTCATTTAAAATGCAGTGATTTGTTTCGTGTAATTATATTAACACTACATTTTAGATATTTTTTGTATATACATTGTACGTAGTATGCATAGAGAGCAGTGGTTTTACTTCCCAGACGTAGTTTGTAATATGTAATATTATAGTATAGTTATTTAGGTTGCAACCCCGAAATGTAGGAAGTTGAACTTTCAATCATGGTCGCCATTGCTGTAAGTACGACAAAACGCACTATCGTGCGAAAAATTCTTAGCATTTTATATTCTTTTATTCATATCTTCCTCGATGTTATTATGTTCATATAGACTCTTTACTTTAAACATGAGTCCATAAATTAATCGGTCATTGAGGTAATGTCAATTTTACTATTTGGTACTTGCTAATACCAGGTGTCAGTTAAAACAAAACCATCACAAACTTATTGAATTTTTCTTTTCCCTCCACATCAGGATAATACCCTAATCTTAAATTGGCGAAACAATAATTTATCCTTCCAGTTATTTAAATGTTCCGGACGCAAAGAAAACAAGATCATATAAAACTCTAAGTTATTATTATTATTATTAAAATATATATACAGTCAATATGCCCATTTCACCAATAAATGTTTAAAATGGTCAACAAGTTTCTACAGCCAAGCTGTCATTCTCAAGACCAGATATTGACTCAATATCTGGTCTTGAGAATGACAGCTTGGCTGTAGAAACTTGTTGACCATTTTAAACATTTATTGGTGAAATGGGCATATTGACTGTATATATATTTTAATATTGTATCACCAAGAAGATCAATTGTGTATTAAATTATTATTATTATTATTATTATTATTATTATACATTATTATGTAACTAGCTAATAGCCGGCGTGCGCTGCTACGCCCAAATGAATGAAAATTATATTTATGTTTTTAAGTTTAGATGTATAAGGAAAAAGAAAAATAAGTATATATTTTTATAGCAATTATTTTTAGATACTCCGTGCTGATTACCTGACGTTGCCCGTGAATCTACTTATCCCGATCTTCTAGGGATCAATGAAAAAAAAAAAAAAAAAAAAAGGTTGTTGTAAGTTATCCGTAAAAGATAAACATATGTTGTCGCGGACTTTTTTATAAAGTTTTTTGATGCATATGTTATGGTTTAGGCAGCATACGTCATTTAAGAATCGAAAAGTTCCAAAAAACACTTTTTCACTACAAAGGGTGGTTTTTAAAGTTGAAGGGGTTGAGTATTACAACTCTCGTATAGCCTAAAACTTCCCGGGAAAGTCATGAACATATTTCAAAAACCCCATCACAATAGGATGGATGGGGTAATAATGCATAAAGGACAAACAGACAGACATATATTCGTTTTTATAGACTATATATAGATAATTATATTTATTAAAAGAAAATTTCTTGATTTGTGTCCGACATAGAGCTGAGTTTTTATTATATTCTATGTCAATTTAAGCCTAAATATTCAAAAAGGTTCATTTGATGTATTGGCTTATCATTAACTTTTAAATTGGCAATACAGCTATCCTACAGGATACATCAATTGGTTCAATTGAATTAATATTTTTAATAAAACTGAATAAATGAACGAATATAAATTATTTAAATGTGTGTGGAATTACACAATAGGCCTATACCTAAAATAGCAGTTTTCACTGCGGTCCGCCACATTTAAATAACTTACTTACTCACTGGTACTATTGAATACATACACTGGGCGAAGCTAGACTTCGCCTTATCCAGTCCAGTGGTACTACTGAACCCGTAGGTTCATGGCCGCGCGGACATAAGGTCTCCATATATCCCTTATCCTGAGCTAATGCTTTCCAACCATTCCCTGTTTAATCTACTTCCCTCAAAACATAGTTAAATTTATTGTCCCACCTCATTCATGTTCTACCAACTAGGCGTATTCCTTCTGGTTTTTCTACAAGAAGCTTCCATGCACCTCTATCATTCCCCATTCGTGCCACATTCGTTTTATATATTTTCAGTTCAACGTTTATTGAAGGGAGTTGGGACATCAAAAGTCTCTGTAATGCATAATGGCACGCATTTCCAGAATTGAGCCTACGTTTAATTTCTTTGTGCATCTCATTCCTATTTGTGATTATTGTTCCTATGTATTTGAATTCAGCCACTTCCTCAAAATTTCCTTAATTTTCATTATCTGTCCATTTCCGTTATATAGGCCATAATGTATTTCTATGTGTGACCACATATTTAGTTTTATTAATATTTACTTCCAGTTCTAATTTCTTAGTACTCAATAGTGTGTGCGTGTTGTCCTTTAGTATCCCCTCGCTATCGCCCAACAGTACTACATCATCAGCCTGAACTAACAGCTTATTAATACCATTGAGTTGACGGCCTTCTTCATCCTCTAGAGATTTGACGGCATACTCTAGTACAAAATTAAATAGTAGAGGAGATAGTGCATCTCCTTGCTTCAACCCATTCTGGATTTCAAAAGTGTCCGAAAATTGTTAGCCTACACGCACCCTACTCTTTGTGCCATTTAGACACGTTCGTATAAGTCTAATTAACGTTTTAGGAATTCCGAACTCCAGCAGGATACTATATAACTTCTCCCTCTTAATTGAATCGTATGCTTTTTTGAAGTCTGCATATAGTTGATGTACAGTACCATTATAATTCCATTTATTTTCTAAAATGTGTCTTACACTAAAAATCTGATCTGTTGTAGACCTGTTTCTTCTAAATGCACATTGAAGATCTCCTAGAATGCCATCAATATAGGGAGTAAAGCGGCCCGTGCACGATTAATATTTACGTCAATATACTGCAGAATAATTGACATTGTACAATAATATTGACCGTCTTAGATCACAATGTAAGATTACACAATACATTGAGTCAATCAAAAACATTTGGATTTTTATTGTGCAATCTAGTAAATATTGCGTCGTCTGTTGGCAATATTGCGCAATACTTGTTCAAGTCTGTGCTAAGAGTGTTGGAATAAACATGCTGACTGCACAAGTATCACCCGCGAACTAATTTATTGATCAATAGTATTGCACCGTGTGGGTTGGCCAAGTAATATTAATGTACAAAATATTGTGGAATATATTGACGTAAATATAGATCGTGTAGAGGCCGCTTTATTCTGATTACTAATATGTTTGTTAGAATTTTGTACATTTAAATAACTTTCAAGACAAATTAGTGTTTTTCCAATTTAAAGCGGCCCCTACACGATTAGTATTTACGTCAATATATTTGCACAGTATTTTGTACAATAGTATTACTTGGACAATCCACACGGTGCAATATTATTGCTCAATAAATTAGTTCGTGAGTGATACTTGTGCAGTCAACATGTGGAATAATAAGGAGACACGACACAGAACTGAACTAGTATTGCGCAATATCACCACCAGACGACGCAATATTTACTAGATTGCACAATAAAAATCAAACTTTTTATTGGCTCAATATATTGCGCAATCATTCATTGAGATCTACAGACGCTCAATATTATTGTACATTACCAATTATTGTGCAATATACTGACGTGAATATTGACCGTGTAGGGGGTGCTTTAGGATTAAGGTAAAAATTCTATTAATAGCTGTAAAAATGTCAGAAGTGCCAGAAAGTCAAAATTAGTAGCCTACATGTCAGAAATAAGGAAGTCAGAAAAATGCAGTGCCTGTCTTAACATATGCAAGTGAAAATTAGGCTCTTAATCGTTCAAACAGAAGAAAATGGAAACTGCAGAAATGAAGTTCTTATGTTCAGTAGCAGGTGTGACAATTTTGGACAGAAACATGAATGAAGATATTAGGAAAGACTTAAATATTTTTGATTCAACAAATATAATTGACAATATGAGAAACAACTGGTATGAACATGTTAAAATGCCTACAGATAGAATCCCCTAGCTGTTACTAAAGTACAAACCAATGGTATATAGATGTGTTGGACGCCCATTTACTAGAAGGGAAGATCCATTAAATTCTACTTGATCATAGTTAACATGGAAAGAAAGCATGAGGATGCAGCAGCACCTGTATAACCCGAAGATAAATAAATATAAATGACTATATTGGCACGCCGTAGCGTAGTGGTTAAGGCACTGCGCTACAAGCCGGAAGGTCGAGGGTTCAAGTCCCGGTGGGGTCAGGATTTTTAAACTGACTCAAACCCTCTGGCGGCACTATGGCCCGGGGGTCGACTCAGCCTCTAACGGAAATGAGTACCAGACGCTTGTTCTGGGGTAAAGGCGGCCGTCACGCAGGGCTAACAACCCGGCTGGCATAAAGTGCCGAATGTTTAGAAATAGTGGGAGCCTTAACCTCCCACTACCCCAAGGGCCTCCTGAGGCCTGTAGTGGGAATATTTTACTTTATATTCTAATTTTAATTATTAACTATCATATCCGGATTATATATGGCCTTCTGAAGCTTATCTTCTGAGTCTGCAAATATTACTTGATCATCTATTTATATTTAAATTATATTAGATAAATTATTATAATTTAATTCATGTAACATAAATCTAATAATTTATAATAAATAATTTATTATAAATTAGTCCACCGCTGTGGTCTCGAGGTAGAGTGTTGCCTTGTCACGCAGCGGGCCCAGGTTCGATCCCCGGTCGGGACAGTTTTTTCTGGGTGAGGTTTTTATCGGGGTTTTCCTCACCTGTAAGACAAATGTCAGAAAACTTTAAGGCCCAAACAGTCCGCGAAATCATATGGCCATCATCATCATCACCATCCTTATCATTATCATCATCCTTCACCGGTGTAGAAAGCAACAGGAAGCTACCACACCTACAATTCCCTAGTAAAACTGCAAGCATAGTATGAAAATGCTATGGTTGCAGTGAAGGACCTGCCTTCGGGCAGAATTACTATGGATGGATGGATGGATTATAAATTATTATAGAGTGTTCATCGTTTTCTTATACATATTTTTGTTTTTTCCCCCAAGTACCCCAGGTTGTCATTTCGGAATTCTGGTGTTCTCTCCTGGCACGGTGAACTTGTAACTCACTTCTGCGGTTGGGGCGCCTGGAAGGCGAGATTACGCTGCCCCAATGATATATGATAGGTGATGATGATAATCATAAGCCAGGAGAGACCTTAAACTAAACTTAAGCTAATTAGGTGAATATGATACCGATGATAATCATGGCCAGATGGCGTTCGGGGACCATTTTGGTCTTACAGTTTCCTGACATTTATCTTACAGGGAGGAAAACTCCGAAAAAAAAACCTCACCCAGGAAACTTGTCCCGACCGGGAACAGAACCCGAGCCCGCTGCATGACAAGGCAGCACACTACCTCGAGACCACAGAGATGGACTTTCCTCATACATATTAAAATTTTATTTTTAGCTTTTCTGCCATTGTCTTGTGATATCTATATAATTGTTAAATGAAAGGCTGATGTAGGATACCCCTTTCTCACATCTTGTACCAAGGGGTTTTATAGCACCACGTTCTGACGCCACTTTGTGGTACCACTTTGGAGCGTGTTGATTCTGTGGGGTTTTGTGTTGCCCCACGTTGTTGGTTGCCACTTTGTAGCGCCACTATGAAGCGGGATAATTTGGGTCGCTCCACTTTGCTGCAGGGTCCACTCCTTCCATGTTAAGGATGAAGGATCCATACTGCTGGACAGCTCGGGTTAATGGTGCACCGGACTAAGGTTCTCAGGGGTTTTTATTATCGGAGAGCAAAAGGATCTTGTCTCAGGTGTACCGGAGGATTATTTGACGGGAGAGCGACACCAGGAAAATACAAACAGCACTACATTGATGTACAGTATTACACAAAGTAGACACACATCTTTATTCTTCAATAGCATTTGTAGATAACACTCTCTATACTATCTTTATTGATATGCCGGCGGAGATGTTTGCTTATGTAGGACCAGTTTATCAAGTAAATATATATCTGTCGAGATGTGTACCCCGGTAATACTAATTTTTACAGAGTCCAACACTTAACCGCACTCGGAGACCACATGCCTCCTGTCGGTTGTGTCCCGACTTCACACCTTGACTCCCCTGCGGATTCTAACACAATATTCTTTTCTCAAAAGTTGTTGGCCTACATACAGCAAAGTCCTCTGTCAGGCTTACAACTTATTTTAATATGCCCTCTGATTGGGCATTACCCTGGTAGGGCGTATCTAAATTATGGTCAGAACTTATCGCTAAACAGGATTTTAATCGCAGAGGCTTGTCCCAAATTTCACTGGCTCATACCTAAAGGGATTTTTTAACTCTATTTGCCCATTGGCTGGAGGTCTTTTCTGGACAACAATAGATGGCCTATTTCCTCCTTCCTTTCTCTTCTGGGCTTCCCACGCGATATATTTTTTTTCTTAACATTAACAAAGTTCCAAAAGGCCGGATATCGGCAATAAAAAGATGTCCCGGTCCTAGTTGATTTACTGGGGAGAGAAAATAAGACTTGTTTTTTTCTTACTTAACTTTTATAAGGGTCGTCCCGTCTTGGTGGTGTTTACGCTAAACAGTAGCCTACACTACAAAAACAAGATACCCAAAGGAAGTCATACTATATTGTCCAAAGGGATCAGTATTGTAACATAGTAGCTTGTCCTTCATAAAAATAAAGGAACGAGCAGACCTGAGTTGACGGACAGTCTTCTTAGGAGAACTATACAAATATGAAAAAAATATATAACTTAAGTCCCTTTACAAAAAGTTACTATTTAATATTCGATTCCATTAAATATCATACATTGATATACATTCATAAGAATTTATATTATATCGATTATAGTTTAAATTTATAAAATTCAAATTATTACTGCTGGGGGATCTAAATATTGCTTCAAATGCTCCTTTAGTGCTAGAGAACAATTGGGATTTAGCCTAATTTTCTCTACACTAAAAACTCTTGTTCGAAATGTATGTACCAATTCCTGGTGGGTTTAAGTAAATACTTTGGCTGGAGTTCATTACCCTCTTTGTTGACAAACATTGTAAGGGATATACCTGATTATAAGTACACTCTCCATGACCATCTGCAAGTAAGGATTGCAATAAAAAAATATACACAAATAACACAACAAAAAATTTTATGCCACATAAATATTTCTGTCCTTATGACCTACATAACATCATTCATTCAAATTTTCTTCGTCCTTACAACTTCGTGTATACCGCACTGCTCGTGTATGAGCCACTAACTACGTTCTGATAATGCGTATTATCACTAAACCACTGGTGATCACTTCGGCCAATATTTATGCCTTAGCACTGATCATTCTTTTAATAAAACTGATCACTACACTTTCACACGTGTTTTCTTGAAGTTAGTTAAAATTAAATGCTAAACCTAGCTTTTTACTTTTACATGGTAGATGGGAATCTTTGGTGCCTCGAACCAATTATCTTTAAATTAATGTAAATTACCCATTTCCGATAATCTTTAGAATTTAAAAAAAAAATCAATAACATGTATTCATGAGGATCTGTGTCCCTATCAATTTCTTAATTAAATATTATCATTATTAATCTCTGTGATTATTATAATCAGTTAAATATATCCTGTGTATGATATTTATTTTGATCATCTAGAATATTAAATTACGTTTATTAATTAATTCGGAGAATATTTATTTCCGTTATTTCCTCTACATAGAGACAGTTTCTTTAAAATAATAGGCAGGCTTAATTACCGCCTCCTTCGTACATAAAATAAAATAATTTTTGAGTGCTATAATATTCACTTTTATATTTGCATGACTCGCGCGCTCCAACATTTGTTAACATTATAAACATTCGTAGGCGCTTCACTACTTGTGCCATGATTTTTTCCATAGGTATTTCATATATACGAATTCATCATGATTATTAACTCATGAAATATTCATGATTCTTAACATTTTATTCTCAACATATTTCGGCATATCAGCCCATTTAATCCGCCAAAGCATAACTGGCTCTATCATTAATCAATCAAACGACGTTATTTTCTTAAGCGTGCAAAATCTTTTCATTCGAATACAGAATCGCATAGCATGTCACATTCGCTTCCATCAGCGACCATGACTTCATCTCATCTCATTAATATAATTAGGAATCATTATCCTTGACTAACTAGATAATATAGGGTCACCTTGCCCTCAAATATTATCTCAACAAAATAATATGCGTTATACAAACACAGTGACGTGCCGCTACGGCCCACGTCTACAAATTAAATTCTGTATATATAAATCAGTAAATAAATTCCTCACGCTTTAAAGATTAATTCGGTCACTTGGCCTTTCAATTAAGGTGCATTACGCTTCAACATATCTCATTAGCTTCTATGCCTATAATGTCGGCTGTTCTTTATAAAAATCATAATAATCATAATCTTATTCGCATTAAGATTGTTGTACAAGGATTCTTCAATTACCTATATGTATTAGACAATGACAATGGCCTATCTGAGCTCATTTTTACGTCTACTGAATTTTAATCTTTAACTTAGGCGCGTTCTTTCATCGATAATAAAATAATAGAATATTAAAATCAATCTTAGTACTTTTACTTTGCTTAACTAAGTTGATAATGCAGCTTTCTGCTGAAGCAATTAGATAAAACATTTTAAAATATTCTCTCTCTCTCTTTCTTAATTTGTCAGCTATTCACAGCTAATTAATCGTTATTTAATATTGAATATTCACAGATCCATCATGTCCTATGTGATCCGAAATTTATCTAGAAATATTTTCTCAGTTCTAATTGTTATTGAGGTATCATTAGGTCTTACCCATAACTTGACTATCTAAACGATATTAATATATTTTCTCAATTATATATTTGGTCTGTACAAGACAATAATCATTCCCTAGAATTATATTATATTTGTTAAAATTGCATTTAATTAGGAGTCACGATATTCACATGATAGAAGCATCGTGCTCCCCTCTTGTTCGAACACATATAATACGGATATTTATTTCTCTCGTATCTGATTATTCCAATTACTCATTCATTGCGATATCTCAATTAATCGAAACATAGTTATCTATTAAAAATATCAGAAAGCAATTATAATTATATTGCTTCAATCTCTTATTAATTCTCTAGTTTCATTATATATATATATATATATATATATATATATATATATATATAGAGAGAGAGAGAGAGAGAGAGAGAGAGAGAGATGAAGTGACTCCACTACAGGTCTTAGGAGGCCCTTGTGATAGTATGAGGTTAAGGCTCTCATTTTTTTCTAGTCAATCGGCACTTAATGTCAGCCGGGTTGTCAGCCCTGCGAGATGACCGCTTTTACTCCCAGAACAAGCGTCTGGTACTCATTTCCGTTAGAGACTGAGTCGACATCAGGACCATAGTTCCGCTAGAAGGTTTGGGTCAGTTTAAAAATCCTGACCCCACCGGGACTCGGATCCTCGATTTTCCGGCTGGTAGTATAGTATCGTAACCACTACGCTATGGCGTGCCCCTAACTTTGCTTAATTTCATTTTAATTGTAATATTTTTTATGTAAGTTTTGTATTATTCTTACTCTATGATTTGGGGTCCCTCTCTCTAATAACATTCCCCAATTTTTTTCTCGTTTAACTATAACAAAAGTCTTTATTTAATCTATAGCTTACAGTATAGGGCAACATAGGATTGGGGAATTTTGAAGTTAATTCTAAGAGATTCTTTGTCGGTTGACTGTTGAATATTAGAAATAAATAATAAGAAAGATAAAATAGTTGCCGAGAACAAGGTTGTAACCCTTATTGATATTTAATGTACATGGAAAAAGGTCTTGGGGGGGGGGATCAGAGTTTCATCCTTGTTCTAGGAGGCTATTCAATTTTAGTTTAGTAAAATAACAATATCGGTTTATGTTGGTAGCTTTCAAAACATTCTACAATCATTTTTGTGTGAAATTTTATTTGAAAGTCGATAAGTGTAAATATGGGAAATAGATGATTGATAAGCGTCGATACCGCTGATGGTTTGCAATTGGCAATTAGTCTGTGAACTACCCAGTGCGGGGATGTTTGCACAATGCTAACACACGATCGCAGGCCTATTACATAATACGTTTATACAATAACACATCAGTGATCGGGCAGAACAAGCATTCTGCAAATATTGCTTATTAAACAACATGTTAGCGATACTGATTTTTTCCAAATGCGATGAATTTACCAAATCGTCTACACCTTTCTTAAAAATTAAAATAATCGATCTCCTTGGTGACAATAGTACAGTGTGTCCCATTCAAACCTCCCACATTTTAATTAATCACAACTAACAAAGTATGCGGAATTATGAAATGAGGCCGGTATTAAACGAAACAAAAATCAAAAAGAATTTTCATTGCCACACACTAAAACACTTATATTTTCTGCACATTAGTAGCACGAACAATATCAAATCTGTATTCGGTTTCGTGCCACGTTCTGTCCAACATGTCCATTGGTACTGTTGCAATTGTGTCAAGGATACGGGTTCGTAAATCATGAATATCTTGTACTGGAGTCGCAACACACAGTCTTTTACATACTCCCAGAGGAAGAAGTACAGTGAAGTGATGACTGGCGAACGTGGTGGCCAGCAATTGGTCCGCCGCGTCCTATCTACCTAACTGGGAAGGATTCTTTGAGCGAATTCCAAACATCGAAGCTCCAGTGTGGTGGGGCTCCATCTTGCTGAAAGATTACTTGGGGTTGCAGATCAGCTACTTGGGGATACAAGAACTGTTCCAACATATCTTGGTATACCGGGCCAGTTATTAACTTCTCATGGAAGAAAAAAAGGACCTACAATCCTGTTCTTCATCAGACCGCAACAAACGTTTACTTTTGGGCTAACCTGGACGTGTTCGCGGTAGACGTGTGGATTTTGCGTAGCCCAGATCCTTACATTGTGCCGATTAACAGATCTTGATACATGGAACGTTGCCTCGTCAGAAAATAAGACGTTTCCAAGTAATTGAGATCCCTTGTCAATACGATCCAGCATTTCAATAGCGAATGCCTGTCGTCGTGGCCTGTCATCTGGCTTTATTTGTTGAAACATTTTCACCTTTTAGGGGTACAAAAGAAGCCGCTTATGAAGCACTCGATGCACAGTTGATCTCGGCACACTGAACTGCCGGGAACCTTGGCGAATTGATTTTTGTGGGCTTCTCTGAAATCCTGCTCCACTTTCTTCAATATTTTCTTCTGAAACACGTGTACGGGCATCTCCTGATTATTTTTAAACGCTTCCAGTCGCCAGAAACTTCTCAAGCCATGCCTTAATGGTCTTCCCATCAGGTGCATTTTCTCCATATTCTCTCCGGTATTTTTTTTTTGCACTGTAATTAATGACTTCGTCTCTGCATACCAGAAAACAGTTTGTACTCGTTGCTGAGGAGTCGCCATTTTGTTTTATGTCATTATTGTCCAATATGCGACAGATGAATTAGCCTAACTGCAACAATGAAAACAAACATTCTTTGAATTTCTCTTTATTTTAATACCAATGGGAGGTTTGAATGGGACATGGTGTATATTACGATGCGAGGTTGGGAAGTGGTTTTTATAGAAGGTAGGAAACGTTTAAAAACCAAGCGATAGCGAGGTTTTTAATTTCCGAGATTCTGTAAAACATTTCACAAACGTGCGTTGTACATTATTTTTTGCGCGATGGTGTTTTCAAAATAATAGACAATAGTTAAATAATAACAACTTTGTTGGAAATATTTTCGTTCATTATAAATAACTGACTAACGATAACAGTGTGGCCAATGTTTGTTGGTTGAGACTACAGCAGGCCGTGACTCCAATCAGTCATAAAGTGGTGGCAAGTACGTATTTTTTGTTGCTTCAAATAAAGTTCAGTTCGCTTAAAATGCAGAGAATTGTTTAGTATAATGTACCGGTATATTAACACTACTTTTTGGATACATTTTTATATATTCATTGTACATAGTATACATAAAGGGCAGGTGTTTTACTTTCCGCACGGGGTTTGTAATATGTAATATAACAGTATAACTATTCAGGTTGGCAACCGCGAAATGTAGGAAGCTGAACCTTCAATCAAGTTCGCCATTGTTGTAAGTACGACATAACGCACTATCGCGCAAAAACAATATTAATTTAAAAAACACACTCCATTCACCAAAACAGTTAAAAACAAGTCAACGCGTTTCGGGTACTACGTAGCCATGATCAATATTGAGCCCAGTGGAAGACTAAATATTAAATGCCCGTACAAAAGTATGTATAGGGCCTACCTGATGAATTACGTCACGTAACGTAATAACATGGATAAAACGTCAATCAAATTAAACCTCAGAAAAGTTTATATTATATATTTGTAATTCATCTCTGATATCTTCACTACTCTTTTGATCTCTTAAAGATACACCTGTGACGGATCTCAGAAATCTCATTTCTATTGTCTCAAGTTTATGTTTGTATTGCTTTGGAGAGTTCGAGTTGATTTAAATTTCCTCGTAGCAGGTAACCGGCCTGCTGCCGAGTAAGTCCAATGGTGGGGCAAATAATTTATTAGGTAATCCCAAGAACAACATTGATTTCTTAAAAAGGTGCGGTATTTACGAAATAAATAGTCAAGGATATAATAAGAAATGTGTTGGGCAAACTAGAAGATCTATCGTTAATAGAATTAAAGGACATATGGCCCACTTCCGCATTGGTAAATAAGAAAATTCGGCGGTTGCCCAACATATTTCTAATAACGGTCTCATCATTGATACGAGTAACCTTAGACCGATAAGATCAGTTAATAATTTTAAATTTCTGGACGCATTGGGAAGTATAGAAATATATAATAAAGACAATATCATGAACAACGACAAGGGCCCTATTCCTATCAGCCCTCTTTTTTCACCAATTAATACAAGAAATATTGTATTGATTGATGTTTTATGTATGTGTACCGAAAGTGCATTTTCGGTACGTAACATCTATGTTAGTGTATCTTTCCTCTACAGTGAGATTCTTGAACAGTGCTGATTTCCTTCTTCTTTGTGCTTCCTCCTACTTACCTCCCCCCTTCCCTCTTAGCTGTGTATAGTTGCGCAACTTCCCCTCTTCCTCGGAACACTCAAATACGTGATAGAAGTTACAAACAGTGTCATCACCATCTTGGATTTTGTTTGGAACACTCTGGTTAGCTCGAGTGGAGCTGTGTTGTTTTGGTTTTAGTCCTGTAAGCCAGGGTAGGGCATCCGGGGTGTGGACCCTAACCCTCGGCTGGACTAAAAGTATGATTGGGTGAATGTGTAATTATTTTTATTCTCATTATTTTGTTTTGTAAATTTATTTGATGACCAAGATAATGTATTTATATGTTTTCTTTAAATCCATGTTATGGTCAAAAAGGTCAATTTATGTTTAATTAACCGGACATAATTTCAACATTAAAATTTTTAGTGAAAAGAATGTTTAATTACTGTTTAATTAGTTATGATTTTGCTGCTTCATACTAATTCCTATTCAAAAGCTTTCTCTAGTCAAATTAGGTTCCAGTTTCCTTCTAGCTTTCATGATTGTAAATACTGTACAGAGTTTGATACGAACCATATAAATTACTACAGTGTATTTAATAATTTCATGGCAATAGTTAATAAATGTTAAGCATGCAACATAAAGTCCTAACATTCCATGTTCCTAGGAACATGTCCCTGTGTTTGAGCCTTTGGCATGGGTTCCCTGAAGTAGTCCCCGCCCGGAGAACCGAATGGGGGACTATTTGACTTCCGGAAAATTTTACCCCAGTTGAACCCATGCCCGCATTTCTTGACGGTTGTATTTTTACGGTGAAAGATCGTCACACTTTTGACCAAGATACTTTTTTCGTCTGGCTTATCACCTTCGACCAGTCCGGCATGGGTAACCCTATCGGCAGCAATGCTACCGAGATGTATGGAGAGCTTATGTCCGCGCGGCCATGAACCTATGGGGATAGTGCCAGTGAGTAAGTAAGTAAGCATGCAACATAGGAAAGATGAATCAATCTTTGCCTCTGATGTACCCGGGCAAAGGAAAGTAGATAGCACTGATGTTTATGAATTAGGGACTACCAAATGATAGTAGAACTTATGAGCTAGTAGGCTACATATGTTTTTATGTTATGTGACGTAATTCATTAGTTGTATATATACTTTTGTAAGGCATTTAATATTCAGTCTTCCACTGGGCTCAGTCTTGATAATGACTACGAAGTAACCGAAACGCTTTGACTTGTTTGTAACTGTTTTTGTAAATGGATAGTGTTTTTTTTAACTTAATACTTCTTTCTTATTATTGTACATTTGGTAAATGTTATAGAGATTCCCAAATGATTATTCGGAAGCCTAACTAACTAACTCTCTGGGATTATCCAACGTGGAAGTTCATGGTCATCGAAATATAAACTCTCCTTTTATCCATATTCTGAGCTAATGTTTTCCAATCACCCACTGTATAATTTGCCTCCCTTAAATCAATGGTTAATGTTATCATCGCATCTCATTCTTCGCCTCTCTACTGGGCGCTTTCCCTCTGATTTTCCTGCAAAGGAGTTTCTATGCACTCTTTCATTTATCATTCGTTCCACACGTCCTGCTCAAAGCAGTCTACGAGATTTAACTGTTATTATTACATATGTTTCCCGGTCTACCTACTGGGCGCTTTCCTTCTCGTTTTTCTAGAAGAGTTTCTATGTCCCTTTTTCGTTCCCTATTCGTACGATATGTCCTATCCATAGAAGTCTACTAGATTAACTATTAAGATCATGTACTTCATGTGTAGTTTTTTTATCATAAGTAATGCCACGAGTGATTTCCAAATTATCGATAAATTCACGACTCACGAAGTGAGTCGTGAATTTATCTAGAGGATTTGGAAATCAAGAGTGTCATTTGTTAGGACTATTTGACGAATAAAATTAAGCTGTGTACTCACAAATCATTATTTAAATATAGTTATTTTAAAATATTTATATATTTAATGTAAACTGTGATGTTTGAAAACAAATGAGAAACGTTATGTTCCGTTTGTTCATCACTGCAACTAGATCACATTTATTGCCAAATAGAATCGCAATATTGTATGAATGCACCCTAGTGGAGAAAAAATGAAACACATCATTACAGGCTATTAATTAATTTCTGATGCCCTATGATGTATATGTCAATTATATTTCTCTGCAACGTTAATTCCTGGGAAAAGTGCAAACCATGTTTTTTTTTGTATAATAAATTGCTACGAATGATTTTCTATTATATCTCGCAAGCAGAATCTGGTTACATTCGTGCACTATGTATACAATCTGGAAGCCACTTGATAAAATGAAGGCCATAAAATGAAAGTGATAAAATCGAGGCGAAAAACGACTATGATTGATAGTAAATCAAAATTCATTGAAATGTGATTCGTCATTGACTGTTATTTGGGTCATGAGTTAAATAGTCTGTCTAAAAATTTAACTTGGTGAAGTAATTTCATACGCGTATTTGAGTGTAAGTGCTTATTTGTTTCTATTTTTGACCATAGAGAGATGAACAAACTGGAGGAAAACTGCACATAACAGTGAGATACTTCATCTTTATATGAACCTAGATATAATGTCTATATATTTATAATGACGTAGCCCGTTGTTGAGCCATATCCTCTCCTTTGTAAGGAGTTAATAGACCAAGTAAATTTTTAGTTACCTTATTTGCTCATAGATGTTATGAATGACATGCGGTCAAGAGAACGACTCATTGAGACATCTAACAGGCAAGTAGGGTAGGCCTATTACTAGGACGTTAAGGTCGGTAAATTTTGCATTAAAGGCCTTTTTATTCAAGCTTAAAGATCTTCTACGAGCCTGAAAATCTTCAGACTCGGTACCCACGACATAAAGTCCTTCCCGGAAGACTTGCACCTTTGATTTTTCAGTTCGAAAAAGACATCGATCCCGGCCGGGTTTGAACCCGCGACCCTCGGCACTAGAGGCAAGGTGCATAATCACCAATTGATAACAATTACATTAATATGAAGATTGTTGAATTTCAGAATTATAATAATAATAATTATTATTATTATTATTATTATTATTCATCTTAAGGTATCACAACTTTGACTTTAAATGTAGCCTTCTCAGGAATCCTCTTCTCAATTCTCCCAACTTTTGAAATAGTCAATTCAGTTTTGTCACTTTCATTTCCTTTGGGATATCTGTTACGTAACCTTCCCACCTCGATTTAAGTCTTCCGACTTACCTACTTCCTTCACTTACCATTTGTATAACTAACTCACTGGCACCATCGAGCCCGGAGGTTCATGGCCGCGCAGACATAAGCTCTCTATACATCCCTATCCTGAGCTAATGTTTCCCAATCCCCTGTATAATCTACTTCTCTCAAATCATAGTTAATGTTATTCTCCCACCTCGTTGTTGGTCTACCAAGTGGGCGTTTTCCCTCTGGTTTTCCTACAAGAAGCTTCCATGCACCTCTTTCATTCCCTATTCGTGCCACGTGTCCTGCCCATCGCAATCTACGAGACTTAACTGTTCTCATTATATCTGGCTTCCTATAAAGACCATGTAGTTCACTGTTATGTAGTCTTCTCCATTCACCTGCTTGCTCATCTCTCTTTCGTCCAAAAATTTTCCTAAGAACGTTATTCTCAAATACTCGTAATCTCCTTTCCTCCCTCAAAGTAAGAGTCCATGTTTTGCATCCATATAATATAACTGATAGAACAATAGTTTTATATAGCCTATTTTCAGTTTAACGTTTTTTGAAAGGAGTTGGAACGTCGAGTCTCTGTTATGCATAATAGTACGCATTTCAATTGAGCCTATGTTTAATTTCTTTGTGCATCTCATTCCTATTTGTGATTATTGTTCCTAGATATTTGAATTTTGCCACCTCTTCAAAATGTCCCTCATTTGTAAATAGCTGCCCGTTTCCATTATATAATGTATTTCTATGTGTGACCATATATCTAGTTTTATTGATATTTACTTCCAGTCCCAATTTGTTAGTGTTACTCGATAGTGTGTGTGTGTGTGTGTGTGTGTGTGTGTGTGTGTGTGTTGGCAATTAGTATCCCCTCGCTATCGCCCAATACTACTACTTCATCAGCATAAACTAACAGCTTATTAATACCATTGAGTTGTAGGCCTTCTTCATTTTCTAAATATTTTGATGGCATGCTCTAGTACAAAATTAAATAGTAAAGTCCTAACATTCCATGTTCCTGGGAACATGTCCCTGTGTTTGAGCCTTTGGCATGGGTTCGCTCAAGTAGTCCCTGCCCGGAGAACCGGGGGGGGGCTATTTGCCCTCTGGAAAATTTTACCCCAGTGAACCCATGTCCGCACTTCTTGACGGTTGTATTTTACAGTGAAAGATCGTCACTCTTTCGACCAAGGTATTTTTTTCGTCTGGCGTATCACCATCGACAGCAATGCTACCGCTGGTATTGCTCTCGGGATCATGTAAGCACTCAAGCCACTCCACCACGATATGGTAAAAATACCATGGAGGGACCATTGTATAACTCTGTAACTAATTTCTTATCATAGGTCCATGTCCTAATCATCATGTTCTGAGTGACCTAATATAGAATAATAGAATAAAATAAATTGAATTCAGAAATAATTTGATGTACAGCAGCATTCAGTATTGACAACCCGAATAATCAAGTACTCGTACTGCAGTACAGTTCAGCTTACAGAAATTAATACATACCGAAAAATATACATTATAAAGTTAAAGTTAAAGAATGAAGGAAAACGAAAGTGCAAATTTAGGAGAAAGGTTCAAAATAGGAAATTCACTCTGATAATAATTGTACAAAATAAAAATTATAATATACTGTAAAATTATTTACCTTCTAAGTCCGTCTCCAAAACTTTTAAATATTAATTCACTGTAGGCCTTTTAGGGCTGGTCTCATCAGCAGCAGAAGGTATTTATATTTCCACTGACCTTGAATTAATATAAAGAGAAATAGATTAAACATATAGAATAGATTACGACCTAACTGAATAAATAAATGACAGTCATTAGGATATAATATAAACTAAGTAAATAATAGTTTTAAAAAACTAAAACAACACGCTTGAGTACAAAACCGAACTAAAATGTAAAATAATTTTAATTTCCAACACGCTTGGGATATAATTAAAGTGGCCAACAAAAAAACATCTCCAACACATATAGAATAAAACTAGAGTTATCAACACAAAGAAAATCATTTTACCATCAAATGCGTGGGGTACTCTATATCAATTAATATATTTGATAATAAACAGATATTGGTAAAAGTAAAGCCTCTAAAAAGAAAATGTAAAATCATAAAAGCACCCCACGCTTTTGATGGTAAACTGATTTTCTTTTTGTTGATAACTCTAGTTTTATTCTATATGTGTTGTAGATGATTTTTTTGTTGATCACTTTAATTTTATCCCAAGCGTGTTGGAAATTAAAATTATTTTTCATTTTTAGTTCGGTTTTCTAATTAAGCGTGTTATTTTAGTTTTTTAAAACTATTATACTTACTACTTACATACTTACTTACTCACTGGCACTATCGAACCCGTAGGTTCATGGCCGCGCGGACATACGCTCTCCATACATCCCTATCCTGAGCTAATACTTTCCAATCATTCCCTGTATAATCTACTTCCCTCAAATCATAGTTAATGTTATTCTCCCACCTCATTCTTGGTCTACCAACTGGGTGTTTTCCCTCTGGCTTTCCTACAAGAAGCTTCCATGCAAGTCTTTCATTTCCCATACGTGCAACATGTCCTGCCCATCGCAGTCTACGAGACTTAACTGTTATTATATCTGGCTTCCTATAAAGACCATGTAGTTCATTGTTATGTAGTCTTCTCCATTCACCTGTCTGTTCATCTCTCTTTGGTCCAAAAATTTTCCTAAGTACTTTATTCTCAAATACTTGTAATCTCCTTTCCTCCCTTAAAGTAAGAGTCCATGTTTCGCACCCATATAATATAACTGGTAGAATAATAGTTTTATATATTTTCAGTTTAACGTTTTTTGAAAGGAGTTGGGACATCAAGAGTCTCTGCAATGCATAATAGCACGCATTTCCAGAATTGAGCCTATGTTTAATTTCTTTGTGCATCTCATTCCTATTTGTGATTATTGTTCCTAGGTATTTGAATTCAGCCACTTCCTCAAAATTTCCCTCATTTGTCATTAGCTGTCCATTTCCATTATATATAATGAATTTCTACATGTGACCATATATTTAGTTTTATTGATATTTACTTCCAGTCCTAATTTCTTAGTGTTACTCAATAGTGTGTGCGTGTTGGCCTTTAGTATCTCCTCGCTATCGGCCAATAATACTACATCATCAGCATAAACTAACAGCTTATTAATACCATTGAGTTGTAAGCCTTCCTCATTCTCTAAAGATTTAATGGCATGCTCTAGTACAAAATTAAATAGTAGAGGAGATAGTGCATCTCCTTGCTTCAACCCATTCTGGATTTCAAAAGTGTCCGAAAACTGTTTGCCTACACGCACCCTACTCTTTGTGCCATTTAGACACATTCGTATAAGTCTAACTAACTTTTTAGGAATTCCGAACTCCAGCAGGATACTATATAACTTCTCCCTCTTAATTGAATCATATGCTTTTTTGAAGTCTACATATAGTTGATGTACAGTACCATTATATTCCCATTTCTTTTCGAAAATCTGTCTTATACTAAAAATCTGATCTGTTGTAGACCTGTTTCTTCTAAATGCACATTGATGATCTCCTAGAATGTCATCAATATAGGGAGTAAGTCTGCTTACTAATATATTTGTTAGAATTTTGTACGAAGTTGAAAGTAATGAGATGCCCCTGTAGTTGTTGCAATCAGTTTTATCTCCTTTCTTATAAATTGGTACGATAATTGATTCCTTCCATTCATCTGGAAGAGCTTCTTTTTCCCAAATCATACTAAGCAACCAGCGTATCTTGTCCATCAATTTTTCTCCCCCTGATTTTATCAGTTCTGCTGGTATCTCATCCGAACCTGATGCTTTATACATCTTCAATTTTTCTATCGCCATTTCAACCTCTAATGCACTTGGTTCTGCGACTAGCATTTCTGCTGTCTGTAAATTATCCTCCTCAATGTCCTGTTCTGTATGTACATTTAATAGCTGATTAAAGTAACTTCTCCATCTATTTAATATACTCCTGGAATCTGCAATCATATCCCCATTTTCATTCCGAATTATGTTTGTTCTAGCCTGAAACCCTTTCTTCTCTATCCTAATTCCCTGATATAATTCTCTAATGTTCCTATTTTTTGCATTCATTTCAAGATCATTAATCTTCTCTCTCAAATATTCCCTCTTTTTGCTCTTTAGTAACTTGGTGGTTTCCCGTCTAATACTACCCAATTGCTCTAAATTTACCTCATTTGGCTCGTGTAACCATTTCAATTTTGCTAGCTTTCTTTTCTTCACAATGTCGGCACATTCCTCATCAAACCATTTCTTGTTTTGCCTCTTTTTTAAACAACCAATGCTTTCTGATGCTGACAATTTAATAGTATCTCTTATAGCCTCCCATTCTTTATTTATATCAGTTTCTTCTTCGTTTGCCACATTGTCATCTGAAGATTCCAGTACTTCAAATCTATTAGCAATTTTGATTTGGTATTCTTGCCGCATTTCATCATTTTTCAAGTTTTTTAATTCAAATTTTACAGAATCATCTTTAGCAATTGTTCCTCTCATAAGCGATAGCCGTTGTCTGATTTTCACTCTGACCAGATGATGATCCGAATTGCAGTCTGTCCCTCTAACTGATCTAACATCGATGATGCTGCTGTTCCACCAGCGTTTATCCACTAATACATGATCTATCTGGTTCCGAGTTTCTCCATCTGGGGACGTCCAGGTGTATTTATGAATATCCTTATGCTGAAATGTTGTGCTCTTAACAATGAGATTCTTTGATGTGGCAAATGTGACTAATCTAACCCCGTTGTCGTTACTGTCTTCATGAAGACTGAATTTGCCTATTGTTGGTTTGAATATATCTTCCCGCCCCACTTTTGCATTAATATCTCCCAAGACAATTTTCATATGATATCGTGAAAGGCTATCAAATAAGCATTCTAATTCTTCATAGAACTCATCCTTGATCTTGTCATCTTTATCTTCTGTGGGGGCATGTACATTTACAATTATAAAATCATGTCGTTTACCCTTAAGAATTATGTTATGATATCCTATCACTAACAAACTTAATATCTCGGATAGCGGATAGGATTCTACTTCTGACTAAAAAACCCGTTCCAAATGCAGGTCTTTCTGCACCCCCGCAGTATAATGCAAAGCTTCCTGATTCCTGACTACCTTCTCCTGGCCACCTAACTTCCTGTAAAGCGACTATATCCAAGAGCGATTTATCTAAATCCCGCGTTAAAATCTCTAGTGCCCCCGCTATTGTATAAAGTCCTAACATTCCATGTTCCTAGGAACATGTCCCTGTGTTTGAGCCTTTGGCATGGGTTCCCTGAAGTAGTCCCCGCCCGGAGAACCGAATGGGGGACTATTTGACCTCCGGAAAATTTTACCCCAGTTGAACCCATGTCCGCATTTCTTGACGGTTGTATTTTTACGGTGAAAGATCGTCACTCTTTCGACCAAGGTACTTTTTTCGTCTGGCTTATCACCTTCGACCAGTCCGGCATGGGTAACCCTATCGGCAGCAATGCTACCGCCGGCATAGCTCTCAGGATCATTTAAGCACGCAAGCCACTCCTTTTAAAACTATTATTTATTTTTTATTTTTTAGTTTTAATATTTTACAGAATAAGATAAAAATATAAATATCTTTAAATCAATACTATTGTAATATGAACCAAAATTAACACTCCCCTAAAAAAGAATCCTCCCAGCCGGATTTGAACCAACGACCTATGGATTACTGAAATTACATCCCACTAGAGTTCACCGCTCTACCAACTGAGGTCTTACAATGATTGACTAAAAAGTCGCCAAGTCCGCAACCTATTATACCAAGTTTTCATTTTTTTGATTTTCTGATAATTCTGGCCAGGATTTTAGAAAATAAATATGAGATTATCGTATTGTCACGGGTGCTTTACAAGTATACAAAGTTTCAAGTGGTTCCAATGTTTCTAAGTGGATCAAAATCGTGTTCAAAGATTCCGTTACATAGGTACAAAGACACTTTTTTTTCCTGATGATTCTGGCCAGGATTTTAGAACAAAAATGAAATTATTGTATTGTCACGGGTCCTTTATAAGTATACAAAGTTTCAAGTCGATCCAATGATTTTAAGTGGGTGAAAATCGCGTTGAAAATTCCGTTACATAGATAGACAGATAGATAGATAGATAGATAGATAGATAGATAGATAGATAGATAGATAGATAGATAGATAGTAGATAGATAGATAGATAGATAGATAGATAGATAGATAGATAGATAGATAGATAGATAGATAGATAGATAGATAGATAGATAGATAGATAGATAGATAGATAGATAGATAGATAGATAGATAGATAGATAGATAGATAGATAGATAGATAGATAGAGATAGATAGATAGATAGATAGGTAGATAGGTAGATAGATAGATAGATAGATAGATAGATAGATAGAGGTCAAGCTAATATAAAGCGTGTAAAAATACTATTACTTACATATCACTTTAAAATATCTAAGTAAATATTATTAGTACACTGCTGTGGTCTCGGAGTAGTGTGCTGCCTGGTATGCAGCGGCGTCGGGTTAGAGACTTGCCGTATTAAGTCAAATTTTTTCAGTAAGGGTTTTTTCCGAGGTTTTTCCTCAATTGTAAGACAAATGTCAGGAAATTTTAAGGCCCAGATTGTCTGCGAGTATCATACGGCTATCTTAATTATCATCATATTCGCCATGTTCAGTATGAATGTGTGTTTGAATAGTGATTCGTCTTAATGTTTTCTCGGAGAAAGTTTTAATATTGAGCTGATCACACATTCGGGGAGGTCCTCCTTGTCCTTGTGTGGTCAAAAATATTATTATGTGATCCATAGTTCAAATCCCTCTCCCGAAAAGACATGTCACTGCAAGACCCTGGTGAAAAGTGGCGCAAATATTACCTATAAATTGCGTGACTGGAATATAAAAGGTATTTTCTTAAATCAATCTCTGTTTGTTTAGTTCTAGATTGGATCTAATTAATTCATTGTATAATTTGTGTCCTAAATATCTACTAAGTTCGGATCCAGCAGTTGTGTAAACTTCAGGTACGCGTAGCAAAAAAGTAGTATTTTGTTGGGTGATGTGAAAGTTTGGATTATTATATTTAAATTCGTTTTTATTTTTTGGAAATAAATAAGCACAAAAGTTGTATAAAGTGGTCTCGAGGTAGCGTACTGCCTTGTCACGCAGCGGGCCCGGGTTCGATCCCCGGTCGGGACAGGCTCCTGGGTGAGGTTTTTTCGGGTTTTTTCCTCACCTGTAAGACAAATGTCAGGAAGCTTAGGGCCCAACGGTCCCCGAAAATCATCCGGCCATCAACATCATCCTTATCATTATCATCCTTCACCGGTGTGGAAAGCAACGGGAAGCTACCACACCTATAATTCCCTAGTAAAGTTGCAAAGCATAGCATGGAAATGCTATGACTGCAGTGAAAGACCTGCCTTCGGACAGAATTACTATGGATGGATATGCTAATTATTTGTTGTCAATGTTTGGAATGAAGAATTCAGGGTATATATGTTTTCTAAGGATTCTAAAGGTTTTTAAAAGCAAATTTGTTTTTGGAATGTTATTAGGGAGAGAACGCACAGGCCACATGGCCTAAAACGAATTTGTTCATGATGATGATGATGATGAGGATAGAATATGCAATTCCGTCCCAGCCAGTACTCCTTACTGGATCATCAATTGAACCAGAGCAAAGTAAATAGTTCGCAATCCTTAAATTTGTATATATGATCTAAGATTGGTGAATTTGTGAATAGATTTTACAGAAAGGAAACATATTTGTCGTATCTTAAATGTTGATCTACCAAGTATTTTACTTGTAGTGATATTCGTAAGGAATGGAATGTGCAATTTGCGCTGTTAGAATGATGTATAGTGACACAGAGATTGAATTGAACATGATTTACTATATTTGAAGAGAAAAATTTTCTCTAAGAGAAAAATTTGCGTCTAGATCGTAACTCGCCTCGGTAGCTCAGTTGGTAGAGCACTTGGCCCGGAAAGCCAAGGGTCCCGGGTTCGAGTCCCGGTCTAGGCGAAAATTTTTCTCTTCAAATATAATTTATCCTTCTATGAGAAGTGTTAAATTAATAATAAAATCGTCAATGATTTACTATATTTCGATTATTGTTTTCAACCAGGGATTTCGTTCAAATAAACGATCAATGGTGATAAGTATACTAGTATCCAGACTATTTACTATCTTTATTAATGACGTAATAGATGACCATCAATACAGATTTAGAAGAAATGGATTTAAAAAAGATCAGGTTTGTACAAGACAGATTTTTAGAAAAGAAATGGGAATATAATGGCACTGCACATCAACTGTACACCGACGTAGACTTCAAAAAGGCATACGATGCGATTAAGAGGTAGATGTTGTATATTATTCTGCTGGAATTCGGAATTCCTAGAACACTAAATTCAATTGAATATGTCTAAATGATACAAAGAGTAGGGCGAGTGTAGGCAGACAGTTTAAAATATTTTTTTTTTAATTCGAAACGTGTTAAAGCAAAGAGATAAGTTATGTCTTTTAGTCAAGATTTTTAAGATAAATTTAGTATCTTTTAGTATCGAATTATGCATTAGAGCACGCCATCAAGTCTTTATAGGATAAATAAATAACTAGTATAGAGCGATTTCATGAAAATGTCATACAGAGGTGTACATTTTTAAATTGACGCAGGAATAATTTTGTTGACGTAATATATATGTTTGGAGATCAACTTTCCAGATTCTATAAGATAATGTTTCAAATGTGTATTATTTTAATCTAATATTAGTGGTAGAACTTGTCATATTCCAAACCTGTAAAAACACGAACAATTTTAACAATTTGTTGTTTAATGATTTGGTCGTATTAATTCGTTTTATTTCACAAACTCTTTTGTTAAACCATACTTTGCTTCCCCTTAGTCGTAAATGTAATAATATGAATTGCTATCGAATGCTCTATATACCATAAATATATCCTATAATCGTTAACTTAAATTATGGTCAGTCAGTCACCGAAATCGTATAAACATTACTGTACACAACATAATAATTCATGGATTAAAATTTCCTCTTGTGTTCTACGTTATCGGTACACAACCAACAAAAACGTATTGATGATATGTTTTTGTAAAGTCATTATTTTCTCCCGCTAGAGTCCCGTGACTGACTGACTTTTTGTCCTCTCATTTATATTGCTAATACGCATGGCGCAGTCAGTTGCTTGCTGCACTCCGCTGAGGATTAACATAAACATGGTTTAGGAAATCTAATAGACTGTTCGGCTCAGCTGTTCCATAAAATAATTACTGGCCCTTTTACTGTGTCAATTTGAACTAAAAGGCAGTCAGCGGAAGCATTTAAATATATTCGAAAAAGGTTGCAGGTAAACGGAGCAGCCATACTTGTTGATTTCTCAGTAAATTATACCTACAAAGAAGAAAATGAGATCCAGGCAGTTCATTGGAACAATAAGCATATCTCAATATTAATTGCTGTTGCCTAGTTTAGATGGAAGGTGACAGAGAAGTTCAGAAGAAATACTTTGTTCTGGTGTTAGGTTATGTGACACATGGCAAGTGTGCTATAGATGTTTGCTAAAGAAAAGTGTTTTCTGAACTATAGGTACTGGCACTTCTTCCAAAACTTGAGGTGATAAAAATTTTAGGTTGCAGCAGCAGATAATTAAAATAGAAATAGGCCTATACATTTAGCAATGTGACACTGCTTACTTGCATATTTGGATTTTGACATAAAATGGAACTTCTTTGAATCGTACCATGGAAAGGGGGCTACGATGCGATTGGCGGCCAAGTAAAAAAAGAAGGATGGCACGGATGTATGGAAAATCGGAAAATAAAATAAAAATGGTGCAGAATTCTATAATGTGAGATGTAAAACCAAACAAATAACTGTTCAGGAGGGGTTACAAAATTATGTAAAAGAAGGAAAGAAATTTCTAGAAACAATTTGAACATCTTGCAGCTATCACGGACTCATTGCGTTCACAACGTGAAAGCGTCGGACCCGTATGATACAGATTATGTACAACTGTCAAACAAACAATCAGCGCAACAAATGCAAAAGTTCGTGTTTAAAAAAACTAAATGGCGCGACAGGCCAAGGAAGTCCTTGGCCTACCAGCCAGTTGCTAATCTCACATTCAAATACATCATAGAGATGGCCAATCATCAACCCAATATATAGTGGTGGCATGTGGTTAGCAGGTGGGATACTCCAGCCGTTATGACTGATTTTCTCGACTGCAGTCGCTAAATATCGTAGCTGCCAAAATTCTTCACGATTTTGGGCGGGAAACAGTCCCATGATGGCCGAAATTCCATGAGAAAATTTCTTTTCTCATGGGAACTCGAACCAGTGCTCTCTATTAAGGTATCTTAACTCAAATCATTCAGCTACGGCGTGGGACATAATTTGTGACAGGAAACATAATATTTATTACTCGACGTTAAATAATAACTGCATAAACGAATAAGATACATCGACGCCTTATGAAGTGAGTCGCAAGTAGATTGAGGTTTAAGGTTAATAACAACAATAAACTAAAATTGACTGTGTCAGCAATTGGGCAGCTTACTCATGCGATTTGTTTTGAAAGTATACGCATACTGGTAAATAAAACTAACTTATTAAGAATGTGCATACGTTCTGGAAAGCATATTATGAATTCGATGTTAGTATTTTTTTACTTCATTGGTACAATCTATAAATCAGAAACATTAAGTCTTACAACAGGTAAATTGTAATCAGTTACTACACACACACTTATACATATACATGTAATAATTATAATAGGTATATTAACAATAGAGAAGGCCTTTTGATATGAAGTATTTATATTAATTTTGTTATTTTATATAACTTAAAATGGTAAATGGTAAGCGAGTTAATTTAATTACATTACTGATTTAAATTAATATTAATTTTACAGCAAAATTAATATTTTTCGTAGAATTGATAAAGTATTGTAGTTCTTTATTAATCTGTTACTGAAGCTGTTTGCCTAGTTTCATAGTATTTTGTTACATTTGTGTAATATTTGCATTTTGAAATTCTAAACAAAATTCAGATATGTCAGTCAGTCACAGAATAAAGTTTGTCAGTCACACATCACATATTAGGCCATAACCCCGGTCTTAATTGTGATTTGGGTACTTTTTTATTTAGAAAGTAACTTGAAATGTTCCCTCCAAACGGTATTTTGGAAAATTGGATAAAGAATGACACTTCAGAGATTCATGCAGATGAACATGTTAAGCTGCATGTTGAGTTGACATTTACGTCAGTCAGTCACACATACTTTGATAGATAATAAATAACATTATTTTCCTTCAGAGGTTGTTATATTTATATACAGTCTTAATCACACACTTTTTCTCTATCATATTACATAGATAGCACACCTAATTTCAATCAATTGTAATACTTATGTAAGCATTTTGCTGCAAAAGTGTATTGTAAATATCAGTCTGTCACATATGCAAATGCCCTATAGTAATAATAATAATTACTATTACTGTTATCATTAACATTATTATTATTATTTATTATTATTATCATTATTATTATTATTATTATCATTATTATTATTATTATTATTATTATTATTATTATTATTATTATTATTCGCTTACTCGCTGGAAATTTCGAACTCGTAGGTTCATGGTCGCGCGGACATAAGCTCTCCATACATCCCTATTCTGATCAAATGTTTTACAATTTTTCCCTACTTCCCTCAAATCACGGTTAATATTATTCTCCCACCTCGTTCTTGGTCTACCAACTTGGCTTTTCCCTCTGGTTTTCCTACAAGAAGTTTCCATGCACCTCTTTCATTTCCCCATGTCCTGCCCATCGCAGTCTACGAGACTTAAATATTGTTATTATATCTGGCTTCCTATAAAGACCATTTAGTTCACTGTCATGTAGCTATTATTATTATTATTATTATTATTATTATTATTATTATTATTATTATTATTATTCTGCAGAATAATCAATATAAAAACAGCTAATGTAACATAAGATAAAAAATTAAGAAAATATACTATTGAGATGTAAGGATAATACACCATTGATAAAATCACCCAAGTATTGAATGATTTACTTACAAGTTCGATATGGCTGATGACATGATTTCATCCCGTATTGCCTGCTTCAACAAGTACAATTCTGTTCTTTCCATGGGGGTACTTGTAAGAGGGGTTGAACTGCCGTAAGAGCGAAGCCATTTAGACTGAAACCCAGCGATGTGGGGATGGGGTTGTAATTATGTTTAATGAGCCTATTAACTTCAGCTAAATACAGTTCAATCCTTGCCACTAATTTCTGAACTTCATTTAAGTCTTGATTAAACGTAATTGAGTTGATAATTTGGGAGGTTTTGCTTCAGACTACGTCCAAAACCAAATGGCCAAGTGCAGTGTCTTCCCGTTCATTAAATAAATTCTGCGGTTTTCAGAACTGCTGACCACTTGCAACACATGTTCGGAAGGACAGGCTGCAGCTAGAATATTGTGCGAAATTACAAAGAATACGAACTAAGTAAAAATAACGACTAAGCTATTCAAATCGTTTAGAATATAAGAATATAGAAAAGTATGTTAAAATCTTGTACAAGGGTTCAAGTTTTATAACGAAAAATATAATAATAATAATAATAATAATAATAATAATAATTTTATATATTTAACGAATTTCACAATGTTTGACACCATCTTCCAGCGCCCAATTAACCTATTCTCATTATTCTTCACATCCCTCTATAACTCGAATAATAATAATAATAATAATAATAATAATAATAATAATAATAATAATAATAATAATAATAATAATATTAATAATATTAATAATAACAATTTAGGCAAACAGTTTTCGGATACTTTTGAAATCCAGAATGGGTTGAAGCAAGGAGATGCACTATCTCCTCTACTATTTAATTTTGTACTAGATCATGCCATTAACTCTTTAGAGAATAAGGAAGGCTTACAACTCAATGGTATTAATAAGATGTTAGTTTATGCTGATGATGTAGTATTATTGATCGATAGCGAGGAGATACTAAAGGACATCACGCACACACTATTGAGTAACACTAAGAAATTAGGACTGGAAGTAAATATCAATAAAACTAAATATATGGTCACACGTAGAAATACATTATATAATGGAAATGGACAGCTAATGACAAATGAGGAAAATTTTGAGGAGGTGGCTGAATTTAAGTACCAATGAACAATGATCACAAATAGGAATGAGATGCACAAAGAAATTAAACATAGGCTCAATTCTGGAAATGCGTGCTATTATGCATTACAGAGACTCTTGATGTCCCAACTCCTTTCAAAAAACGTTAAACTGAAATATATAAAACTATTATTCTACCAGTTAGGGCCTATATTATATGGGTGCGAAACATGGACTCTTACTTTAAGGGAGGAAAGGAGATTACAAGTATTTGTGAATAAAGTACTTAGGAAATTTTTTGAACCAAAGAGAGATGAACAGACAGGTGAATGGAGAAGACTACATAACAATTAACTACATGGTTTTTATAGGAAGACAGATATAATGAGAACAGTTAAGTCTCGTAGACTGAGATGGGCAGGACATGTTGCACGTATGGGGAATGAAAGACTTGCATGGAAGGTTCTTGTAGGAAAGCCAGAGGGAAAACGCCCAGTTGGTAGACCAAGAATGAGGTGGGAGAATAACATTAACTATGATTTGAGGGAAGTAGATTATACAGGGAATGATTGGAAAACATTAGCTCAGGATAGGGATGTATGGAGAGCTTATGTCCGCGCGGCCATGAACCTATGGGTTCGATAGTACCAGTGAGTAAGTAAGTAAGTAGGTCATCATCATCATCATCACTCCAGGGATTAGGCAATTGCCCGTTCCGACTTCATATTGCATCAGCCCAACGTCTTCTAGGTCTTCCAACATCACGCCTTCCTCTTGCTTGATAATTTCTGGCTAACAATGGATATCTCTCCTTACTCATTCCATCCATGTGATCAATCCATTTCTGTCTGTAATTCGTGACTTTATCCAATAAAGGCTGTACTTTCAATTCTTCCCTTATATCCTCATTATCCCCCCCCCAGGAGCTATCACCTTGACGTGGTGTGGGGGCTTAGTACCCGATGAACCAGACGACTCTACTGGGGAAGGTTGACTTAGGTTAATCTTGCTGGTGGGTAAGAGGCGAGGGGAACTAAGTATAGCTCACAACGAAGGAATGGCGTCTGTATCCATATTGGGCGGCCACATCTTCGTCAAGTCTTCAACGGCCAACAGGGCGACAAGGAATAGCACAGCTAAACTTGTAGGGCTTGAAGAGCGGAAGAAGCAGCCCTCTCTTGGGGGGTGGATACCCAGAGGAGCATGTTTGGAGGCTCAGAGGAAGCAGCCCTTCCACCATCCTTGTCCTGCGAAGCGCTCGTAACGCTTCCAGGAGACATTTATCTTACTGAGAAGCTTCATGGAAATCAGCCGGATTGCCATAAAAGAAAGTACAATATTTATTTAACAGGTTTCGCATCATCTTCCAAGCGCCCAATTAATTTATTCTCATTCTTCTTCACATCTCTCTATAACTCCTATAATAATAATAATAATAATAATAATAATAATAATAATAATAATAATAATAATAATAATAATAATAATAATAATAATAATAATAATAATAATAATAATAATAATAATAACAATAATAATTTAATTTATTTAACAGGTTTCACAATATTATATACCATCTTCCAGCGTCCAATTAATATATTCTCATTCTCCTTCACATCTCTCTATAACTACAATAATAATAATAATAATAATAATAATAATAATAATAATAATAATAATAATAATAATTTATTTATATACAGAATTTTAATGTTTACACATCTTTCTGTGTCTAAAGTTTTATTTTTCTTCTCCACTTGTCTCTCTCCATCCAATCTAAGTCCTCCAGTCCTCTTGCTCTCATTCTACGTAGTTATTATTTCCTTCATCCACGAGTTTCGAGGTCTTGCTCTCCTCCTTCTTCCAGGTGGACACCATTCCAATGTTTTCCTGGGTAATCTTTCTTCTTGCATTCGTCGTACGTGTCCATACCAATTTAATTCCTTATATCGTATATAATCTATTATTGAATAACCAATATTCATTTTTTCCCTTATGACAGTATTTCTTATCTTGTCTAATTTAGAACATCTTGCTGCTCTCCTCAAGAAATCCATTTCCATCGACATAAGTTTTTGTTGAATTTCTAAACATCAGCTCACTAATGAATTATATATTTGTAACTTATTTTTCCTGGTTATATGTCTATTCCATAAGACTCCATTCATCATTGCTCTTATTGCTCTATCTTTATTTATTCTGTTAATAATAATAATAATAATAATAATAATTATTATTATTATTATTATTATTAGTAGTAGTAGTAGTAGTAGTAGTAGTATTATTCCCACTTGATGTGAAAACAGGTCAAAAGGCCTAATTTCATGAAGCAGAAGAAGAAGAAAATAATAATAATCATAATATTATAATTATTAATAATAATAATAATAATAATAATAATAATAATAATAATAATAATAATAATAATGAAGCTCTCAGAGAATTGGGTCATTAACAGATCAAACAAAATAAAAATAGGGACAAAAAAGATGAAATTTTTAAAGAGGAACAGCCCTTTACAGGCCTACAATTGCAAGTCAAATGAAAAATAGCACTATCAGGGAAAATGTCCATCCTCATCTGGTCATTATCTATATTATATACCTTTTTATTTATATAACCCATGCGTCCCTCATACAGACATGCGCGCTCCCGTAGCAGGAGTTTATTGACCAAGTTAATTTAGTTACCCTTATTTTCCTACATATATCAGTGAGTTACACGTGATTCATGCTGCTAAAGTCCCTCTTGAAGGACTTTTCCTTAGATTTCCCATCCCAATAAACTAACAACCCGGGCTGGGTTTGAACTCGTAACTATCTGGACAAGAGTAAAAAATATAACTTAACCTCTAAACCATCTCGGCATACATCTATGGTATTATCGCTTAACTATGATGGTTGTCTAGCGGGTCGCTTTGTTAGCCCGCAGCTGTTTATATTATATATATATATATATATATATATATATTATATATATAATCGGCCGCGGTGGACTAGTGGTTATGCTCCTTGCCTCTGTCCCGAGGGGTCGCGGGTTCAAACCCGGCCGGAGTCGATGGATTTTTAGGACGGAAAAATCAAGGAGCAAGTCCTCCGGGAGGGACTTTAAGCCGTGGGTCCCGAGTCTGAAGATTTTCAGGCTCATAAAAATCCTTAAGCCTGAATGAAAATGCCTCTAAGTAAAATTTACCGAATTTTCCCGTCCTAGTAATACCTTGGTTTCCTAGATGTCAGTATGCGGCGGAACACTGACCACGGACCACTTAAAATGACATCTATACGAAAACAAGTGTAACTAAATTAGTATGGTTCAAATTCTTCCCTGAAGGGGGATAGCGCCTAAATCTCTATAAAGGGAAAATACAATACAATATATATATATATATATATATATGTAATTAAATACAAAGATGCCGACTACCGGCACTATAATAATTTCGCATTTTAATCATTGTCAAGCATTGTCACGCGGCACCCGCTTTTATGTAAACGGACCACCATCATAGTGAGGCTATAATATATTGTATGTGATATACACTTTTGGAGAATGTGTCTTTTCCTGGAACTCATGCCAGAACTTCGTTTTTTGGTGACAAAGGACACATGTTTCATTAATATTTACTAATGACGTTCATAGATGGCACTGTTTTGTAATTTAAAATCTCTCATGACTGATATCAGAATAATGTTGGTCATAAAAGAGTTTTTGTTTCTTTTCATTTCCCTCGTGTTTTTCGTTGAACATTGTTCACATGATCATCAACCGTCAAGAGAAGCGAAAAATGTGTACCTCGTTTTGAGAATGAATGACATAGGAATTTTTATGACTTTACGCTCTTCTAGATACGTCACAATGCAATTGTGTCACTTTTATTGGTAAGAGCGATGCTGACGTGTATCGCGTAAATGGAAGAATACTTTGTAAACACGATGTTTTTTTTATTTGTTGAGATAGAGATGATGTTACATGACACGGAAGTGCGATATATCTTGCAATTTCTATTTATTGCATAATGTGAATATTTTTTTGCACATATCACTGGAGAAGCGCTGTTCTGATTACTCTACATGTTACCTGAAGGCACGTACCGTTCATGTGCAAAGCTGGATGGAAATTACATTTGATTGATTGCAACTATCTCTCTTTGACATTTCTCATATTTTATATGATTATATGTAGGTTTAGCGTGTTATACGAAGTGAGACCTCGGTCTATATGACATAACTCTATTTTGTAATATATTTATCCTTAAGTAATTCTAGGTATATTGGATTTTATACTTTCATATGAAATCGTACGTTTCGTTTGGAATATTAGTATATGATGGGGGGAAAAAAGAACTGCATTGAAGATAAAAATAAAAATAAGCCGTAGCGTAGTGGCTACAGCACTGCGCTACAAGTCGGAAGGTCGATGATTCAAGTCCCGGTTGGGTCAGGATTTTTAAACTGACCAAAACCTTCTGGCAGCACTATGGCCCTGGGGTCGACTCAGCCTCTAACGGAAATGAGTATCAGACGCTTGTTCTGGGGGTAAAGGCGGCCGTCACGCAGGGCTGACAACCCGGCTGACATCAAGTGCCGATTGTCAAGAAAAAGTGGGAGCCTTAACCTCCCACTATCCCAGGGCTTCCCGAGGCCTGTAGTGGGATCACTTTACTTTACTTGTTGATAGAAGAAGTATCGCACGGTTTTAATTATCTCACTGCAACTATCAAAACCGTATATTCGTGGTATTGACATAAACTCTCTGTACATTCCTATTCTAAGCTAATCCTCTCCAATCATCCCCTGTATACTCTACTTACCTCAAATCATGGTTAATGTTGTTTCCCTACCTCACTCTTTGCCTACCTACTGGGCGCATGTACATATATAGGCATATATATATATATATATATATATATATATATACTCGAGTTCAAATCCCGACTCAAGCATTCTTTTTTCTTTTCATATCATATTTGCCTTCATTGCCAAATGTCAAAAATATATTTATAATATCTATATATATGTACATGTATATATATATATATATATATATATATATGTATATATATGTGTATATATATATATATATGTTATAATTAAATCTTTAACATTGAGCAATGCAAGCTTAATATGGTATGATAAGAAAAATAAATGCCTGGACGGGATTCGAACCCGGATCTCTGAGTCTGTACCTCAGCGTGATATCCATTACACTACCAGGCGAATCCAATTCAAACACTTATTTTTCTTATATATTCTCTCCATTAATGGAGAGTATAATACATATATAAGAAAAATAAGTGTTTGAATTGGATTCGCCTGGTAGTGTAATGGATATCACGCTGAGGTACAGACTCAGAGATCCGGGTTCGAATCCCGTCCAGGCATTTATTTTCTTATCATACCATATTAAGCTTGCATTGCTCAATGTTAAAGATTTAATTATAACATCGATAAAGCGTCACTGCTATAAAGTAAAATAAATATTCTCTTTAATTTGCTTACTTGATATAGTCAGCTACTAGATGGCAGTGAAGACAGTGTTCTCGCGACATCTAGTAATAATGGAGAGTATAATACATATATAAGAAAAATAAGTGTTTGAATTGGATTCGCCTGGTAGTGTAATGGATATCACGCTGAGGTACAGACTCAGAGATCCGGGTTCGAATCCCGTCCAGGCATTTATTTTTCTTATCATACCATATATATATATATATATATATATATATATATATATATATATATTGTAGAATTTCGCGGATATAAGTACAGTAAGATTAAGAACGTTTTCTTGCGTTTTCCGTGTCATTGATTCAAGGTCGACCTCTGACCATTGATTCCGACATGATTCCACATGTCATTATCAAGTAATGATCATTTTTATGATATTTAATGATAATAATTCCTTGATAATGGTATGTGGGATCATGTCGAATAGTCGGAAACAATGGCCAAGGCCGCCCTTTAATTCATGATGCGGAAAACCCAAGAAAACTTTCTTAAGTACACAACGTCATATTTATTCTAGGAGAGTTAATACCGTTAGGTCTTCTCTTCCACTTAGGGCCGGTTTCACCAACATCGGTGAAATTTAACCTTCACGACGAGTTACATAACCGGGTGAAAAATAACTAAGCGTGTTTGCGTTTCACCACGCCATATAACACCGACGTAAACAAACGGGCGGTTTACCGTTAAAATTATTTTGAATCGTATATTTCTCATACCTCATATTCAAGCGGAACAAATTTGTAGGAGGGGAAAGAAATGCTATTGGTTGTTACTTATCGCGTTACCATAGAAACCTAAATAAACACATTGAACCAACACAAACACGTTCCACAGATCACGTATATTAGTACACGTGGAAAATTTGCCAGAAATAAAGAACATGTCCAACGAAAGATTTTCAAAACTATAATAGAATTAATATAGAAACGTTGAAACTATAGGAAATAAGAAACTATCCATAAAACATGCGTAACGACGAAAAATATTTTTCTTGATTAGGCCTGTTTTTAAATTAACCTAATGATTGATTTAAAAACACTTTTACATTAATATAATATGGTAGTGTATTATCATCATCATCATCATCATCATCATTGGAATGCTTTAGTATATTTGGGTTATGTAAAAGTTTTCATGGAACAAGCCATTTTTAATGGTATAAGAAGAGCAATTATTTTGGTTGGGACCATGTATTACAGTGTTTACAAAGTATCTAATCTATCTCCTGAAAATGTTGCTGCGTAAAACTCTCATTCTTGGAAGAATTATTTAATAACATGCAAAATGATTATGATAATGCAAGCCATGTTATATATATATAAGGTGATTTGGAGCCATTAAGCAACAAATCTGATGAGAGGTCCTTAAAAAAAATTCAACATTTCTCCCTCTCAATGCATAGAATTGCTAGATTACAAACCTTTGTGCTTCATGGTTATTCAGGTGTAATCATAATATAGGAACGTCCTGTCTGCGGATGAACTTGTGATGGAACAGATTAGTTTAATTTGTAAAACTTGGAGTATCCTTCCTTGGCCAGCAACCAATCGAAGGGACTATTATTATGCTTTCAAGTCTTATACGAGAATTTCCCTCAAACGCTGGAGGGAAAATTTTCTATAGGATCGTAACAGGCCTTGGCCTAATACTTGGAAGGAAGAAGAAGAAGAAGAAACTTGGAGTAGATCTTGGGAAGCTCAATTTTTTTGGTTGTTCCTGGACCTATTATAAGAACAGTGAGAGTTTTCTTTTTGTCTTACATATATTCATTATTTTCATTGTTGCACTTTGGAATACTGCAACCCAGTCTTAACGAATTTCACTAAAAATGTTTGACTTTATCAGACCCATACCCTTGTCACATTCTAGGTATGTAGGTCCACTTATTGGGAATGTGACAAGAACTGACTGCAAATGTGTCTTCTCATGAACAATGTAGTGTAAATATCTAAAGAGCATGTAATTTTTATTTGCCCTCCTGCAGATTCACAGAATATATTTAACTACTAGATTTTTGGGTTAAGGATGTTTGTAATATACTGATTAATAAGAAATGAAGTTACCTTATTGGCTCGTTTCCTACCATGAGTTTCAGAATAAATATAGAAAATGACCTTGTTATCAAACAACTTTTGAATGTTGAAAGAAAAGTAGCTAAATCGTTGCTTGTAATATATGATGTTTGGACAGGGGAGATTTTTCTGAAAATCCATGGAAATAAATTTAGTACTTCTCTTCCATGCTTCCCTCTGGCCGTTATAAATAATCTCAGTTCTTGCTATGTGAACCTTGTTTTCAGTTTCAAGATACATTACCTTCTTCTCTATCTCCAGCCTCATATCTTCATTTGCAATGGTACTTAACTGAACAGGAGCGACTTCTTATTAGCAGTAAATTCATCACAGATACTATACGAATCGTTTCTGGGGTATCCAAATTAAATGTTGAACTGTGTTATGAAAATGGTTTAATACATTTCAGAAGATATAAAGTTTTCAGAATAATTGTCTTTATACATGTTATACGTTGTTAAAAATACACAGTTCCCCAGGTAAATACAACTTCTGTTTTCTTTATGCTATAATGGCTTTCAGGACCCTTAAATGATGTGTGTTCCATAACCAGTTTTGGACAATTTGGTCTGCCTGTTGGTGTGTTTGCCTTACATATCCTTGCCTATCTCTGCATTAGTATTTATAGATTTTCGGATATTTTCAATTCTCTATTTTGAAATGGCATTTATAAACCTGAAAACTTTTTTACATATATATTTATTTCATTTGCATAATTTTCATCTGAAATTCTTACCTTGTATCTGAAACTTTACTACGAAGGAGAGCCATCATCTTCATTTATTTTGGCCTCCTCTGTTTAATATTGTGGGACCAAACATATATATAAAGTTAATAGTGAGTGGAGAACATATTTTTAATAACTCACCTCATACAATTTCAAATTTATTTGATTTAAGACCATTGGTTTTGAATGAATTTTTCATTCATCTTCAGTTTATTTTCAGTTGTTGATTTCACCAATTCTCTAATTCTGCCATATTTGGTTGGCATTATACATTTTTTTCTATAGGAATATCAAAATTCATTGATCGATATTTATTCTTTTGAATGAATATCTTCTCCCAAACTGTTCATTCTAATGGTTTATCCAATTGTTTCAAATTGTGAAATTGAAAAATCAGCAATTGCTGCACATAGTTTATTAGAACATCATCAAATTAATAGAGATGCAAAACTTTTGAAACAATTGGATAAACTATTAGAATTAACAGTTTGGGAGAAGATATTCATTCAAAAGAATAAATATTGATCATGAATTTTGATATTCCTATAGAAAAAAATTTTATTTCAAAATTTATAAAGCCAACCAAAAGATGGCAGCGTTAGAGGTAACCATGGTGAAATCAACAAACATAGAATTTCAACAGTTGGTGTCATGAAAATAAACTGAAGATGAATGAAAAATTCATTCGAAACCAATGGACTTAAATCAAATAAATTTGAAATTGTATGACGTGAGTTATTAAAAATATGTTCTCCACTCACTATTAATGATATAAGCTCATAATGTTTACTTCCCAACATTAATTTTTAATATATATAAAGATTGTGCCTCTAACATTGTAAATTTTGAATTTGTTGATTCATTATTTTGCTGATTTACATCAATACGTTTTAAATATTTTAACCTACAATTACAGGAGTCTCCAGTTTCATGAATCTGAGCTCTCAATTTTTTGTTAGTATCTTTCATCCTGCCAAAAACTCTTCCTCTTCTTACAGCTTTCATAAGATACACAGTTATTGATCATACTCATTCATTTTGAATGTATGTGATTCCAGTTTTCACTTTTCTCGCACAATATTACTAGTAAAACAACATATGAAGCAATACAATGAAAAAATAGTGTACATGTAATTCTCCTCCCAAATAAGACCAATATTGAATAAATCCAGTTCTATTACTCTACACCTGCACTGCAACAGTTAGATTACAATGACTTGCTTTCCTTTTCCCCTGTTCACTATAGACTTACCTTTTTTTCACTATCAATCATTTGAACCATTGTTGTTCAACTTTTATGTTCGAATTCTGAAATACAGTTTTCGTTTGTTGTGAAAATGACAAGTGAATGACGTATTCATGCCATTGTTTCTTTCGTGCCATGTTTCTAATTATCTGTGACATACCTTACCAAATTTTGTATTATTCTGACAAATGCTTTATAATAAGTCGGCAAATGAACTAATTATCCTCAACTTTTGGACACCGGCACTGGATAATTAGTTCATTTGCCGACTTATTATAAAGCATTTGTCAGAATAATACAAAATTTGGTAATGTATGTCACAGATAATTAGAAACATGGCACGAAAGAAACAATGGCATGAATACGTCATTCACTTGTCATTTTCACAACAAACGAAAACTGTATTTCAGAATTCGAACATAAAAGTTGAACAACAATGGTTCAAATGATTAGTATGGGGTGTGATTACCCCTGACAGCTACACAAGACTCACATCGACGTGGCATGCTAGTGATGAGGTTGTTCAGGAGTTCGATGCTCAGCAAATTCCACTCCTCATGAAGAGCAATGTGAAGGTCTTGAAGTGTCCTCGGAGGAGGCTGACGAGATGCAATTTGTCTCCCTAAGGCATCCCATGCATGCTCTATAGGATTCATATCCGGAGACCTCGCTGGCCACTCCATACGCTGGATATCTTCCTCCTGAAGAAACTCATCCACCAGTTGTGACCTGTGAGGTCGGGCATTGTCATCCATGAATATGAATTCTGGACCCACAGCTCCCCTGAAAAGTCTTACATGAGGTTCCAGGATCTCTTCTCAATACCGCTGAGCATTAACAGTGCCACCTGCGAAGATGTGAAGCTCTGTGCGTGCATTCATCATTATACCTCCCCATACCAGGAGACCACCGCCACCAAATGGATGTCTTTCCATGATGTTCATGGGGTTGTAACGAGTTCCTTGCTCCCTCCAGATAGTCACGCGATGCGAATCACAGTTCAAGCTGAATCTGGACTCGTCTGTAAATAGCACGCTGCTCCACTGATTTAGAGTCCAGTCGCGATGTTCCTGACTCCACCGTAAACGTGCTCTCTTGTTATCAAGGGTGAGTGGGACGCACACTACAGGCCGTCTAGCATACAGACCAGCAGCTCTGAGTCTTCTATAGACAGTTTGTCTGGATACTCTGATACCTGAAGCGGCCGCAAGTTCTGAACTCAGTTGTCTGGCAGACATTGTTCGGTTTCTTCTTGCAGTTAACGCAAGATATCGATCCTGCTGAGGATTTGTAACTCTTGGACGACCTCCCACTGGTCTTCGCCTAACGTCTCCGGTCTCTTGGAACCGTCGCCATAACCTAGATATAACATTTTGTGGCACATTAAGTGCTATGGAGACCTCAGTTTGTGTCTGTCCTGTTTCTAGCCGCCCAATAATTCTACCCCGAAGCAGAGGGTCCAGATGTTGTCTTTGTGCCATTTTACTGCAATCTGTTCTTACACTACATCTGATTATATCATAACTCTAACTCTCTTAAAAAATGAAGATTTATGGAACAGGGCTTAACTGCAACAATGCAATTTTCATTTATAATTGCTATTAATTTTTTCATTGTTGAAGAGATATTATAATTTAGTATGTAAACTAAACTAAATGTACTGAGAAACGTTTTGATAAATAATTTTTACTCCTTGCTCCTCTTTAAGCATTTTGATTTTCCGTTTTACAAATTATCCTAAACTTTTGGACACCAGTGTATATCCCTTGAAATCCATCTCTCCAAACCCAATTATGAAAAAAAAATTTATAGAGAAATTATAACAAAGTTATATGATGTAACTAACAACGTTACATTTTACAATATGAGAAATGTAAGCTAGGGTGAGTTATTTTTTTAAGCTGTTCTAAGACTGATGTGTATAAATATTTATAACTGTTAGACTTAATAGTTGCAAATGTTATAATTTGCCATAAATTGTTCTTCACCTAGCAATGATGTCACAAAATGTCATATTTGATTTACAAATAGCCTTCACTTTTAAAGAGAAGTAGTATTTCAAGTTACTTGAACTATTCTGCAACACCATCACCAGGTCTTTATTCTTTGTTTGTGTAATCCATTGAACTTCCGGTCTTTAGGGATGTAGCTTGAAGTCGAGAACTTGCAATGGCACAACTGACTCGGCAGACAATATCTTAGGACTGTTGATCTCCTGACCCCTCCTGAATGATGAACCCTTATCTAATCATTGTCCAAAGCCAGGAGCAGCTGATTTATTGGACGAAATGGCTTGATTTCTAAAAAAAAAAAGCAGTATGTAATATAAACTTATTGTGTTGTACAGATCAACTCACATAATACACGCATATAGCAGTACAAGTGAATTATTCATAACTAGCTGAAGTTATTTTATCAATAATTAAAATTATAGATTTCACAATCAACATAGTATACCACTGGTGTATAATACATAAGGATTACTGTATGCTGGCTCAACTGCACTTTTACTAGCGCTTGATTTTTCAGTTATATTATTGTAAACTATAGCTCTTCTTTTTGTAAACTATAACTCTTCTTTTGTATTTACTAACATTATTTATTATTTTAAACTTTTTCAAACAATTTTATAACATTATTAGACAGTTTTGAAGTATTTATTTAAATATGCAAATCACAATATTATGACACTGTTAGACAATATTGTGATGCTAACTGCTATTTTCTCCACAGAGTATATTACTTAGTCTATGATTTTTCTATCGCTGTTTTGGGTTATCGCTGGTTGGATCAGCGTTAGGGAGCGATAAGTAAGTGTACACCCATTTTAATAAAGTTTGGTAAATTTAATATTATTAACTTATATCTTTATAACATAGATTTGGGGACTTATTGCAAATATTGGTCATTTAAATTTCATAGCGACGGATAGTAATCCAGGATGATAATCAATATGTGGTTCGATTGTGGGTTATCGGTGGCTCTACAAACTCTGGTGCATGCACACTGTTATTCTATAGGACTTTGAAAATATTTGACGCTAGTTTAAGTGCAGTTTTTCCCTGTATGCTTAGTAACTTGCATTTCTTACAATTTGTAACTTCTGTGTATCACAGATTTGCACATGCTGATATATCAAATGTTATCATTGATCTGCAGTTACTTCATGAATTATTTTTAGTGCTACAGGTGTTTAGTCTACAATATTAAGACTCGTCAAAACATATTATTTAAAGAAAAGTAGTATCACAGAATTAGAATAATAAAATCAAATAATAGAGAAACTGCTGCATTACATATAATGACTGTTCTGTTCTGGAACATGTTTTCAGAGAAATACTTGATCTTACAATTAATGACAATATATGTTAGGCCACTATACAATTTTAGCATAATTCCCACTGCTCTAACGTTAAATAACAGGAAAATTGTCTTGGATGTCAGATATATTACCGGTACTGATTATCTACAAGGCATTTAAGATTAACACATTTTTGGAAATTATCTCTAGAAATATTTGTATTTAGACCTAGGATCTCATTACTTGTTCTATATTATAGGTATATACATACTAGATTTAAATTACGGTACTTGCTAACAATTTCAACAAAAATAGGCCTACTGTATTTAATATCCCAAAATATTAAGAATGTCAAATAAAACCAAATATTTTATAAAATATATTTCTGTAATTGGTAATTAAATATATAGTTCAAAAATAGTCCATAAATAATAAACATAACCTCACATTATTTTGTAATGATACTAACTTGCTTTTAAATATGTATTCATGAGTGAATAAAATTAGTAATTCATTGTGTAAAGTACTGGTATTATACATGAATAAAATAATTTTCATTAACGAATTAAACTTACTTGTATTTATGCCTGACTTGTTTTATATAATAGGACAGTATTCATACTAGATTTATATTATTTGCTAACCATTTTAACAAAAATAGGCCGACTGTATTTAAGAACTCAAAATATTATGAATATCAAATAAAACTCAAATACTTTCTAAAATATATTCTGTAATCAGTAATTAAATATATTGTTAAAAAATAGTCAAATAATAAACATAACCTCACATTATTTTGTACCGATACTAACTTGGTTTTAAATATATAAGCATGAGTGAATAAAATTAGTAATTCATTGTGTAAAGTACTGGTATTATACATCAATAAAGTCAGTTTCAATAATGAAATAAACTTACCTCTCCGATGATCCAAATGTGCAGTAGCCTATCAGGTAGACAGGCCTGGTATCTTCGAAAGTCTGCGATATCACTGTAATCGTAATTTTCAAACTATTCACACAGTTCTTCTACCCAACTAGAGTATTTTTCAATTCAATTGGCCTTCAAAATAATAATTAAAACCATATTCACGTTCAATGTTAAAAATGTCCAGTCTTTCACACGCTATTTTAATATAGGAATCACCCTCCATTAATATCACCCTCTGATTCTACCGACCAAATTCGTGCGGTTACGGTTTACTAACGAAATACGACGAAATAACTCCCGGTGAAAAGTTACTGTTGTTGGTGAAACGCAAATTGTAGTGAAGCTGGGAAACGCTCCGTTTAATTCACCGGTAACACGGTTACCTGTGTTGGTGAAACCGGCCCTTAATCAGCACAATTATACTATTGCATATTTTGGCCCCTACGATATACATTACATTTTTGTCTAATGCCACCAGATTGTCTTTTATGACATTTCTGGCTTTCTCCCATGGCATTGGCGGAATTCTAATACATTTCTTAGATTGGGGACGCCTGGAAGGCGAAGTTACGTTATCCCGATGAAGTTATGGATGATAAATGACAACGAAGCACCAGGAGAGTTCTTAACCTAAACATAACCTAAATTCCAGACGTTGGGCAACCACAGGAGTAATTCCCTTTAAGGAAAAATTTCCATGGTTTGACCGGGAATCGAACCCGGGACCTCACGAATTGTAGTCAGAAACGCTGACCATTAGCCATGAGGCTGGTCATATATTACATATATTACATCCCCTCAGGGGTCCTCATCTAGGGGATATGTGGATGGCGACCACAAGGTGCCCAAGCTGAACAAAACATTTCTTCCACTTACTTGTGTTTTGCACTCTTTTAACTTTACTATCTAACCTCTCTTGGTTAACTCTTGTTTTTTCGACCCCGACGCTATTAGGGCATCCGAGGGCTAGGGAGTCCTTCCTTTTTTTTCCATTTCTTCTTTCCTTTATTTCTTTTCTTCTCCAGAAAAGCCTGACCAGAGGCTATAAGATGGCAGCCCCATCACTGGTCTTGCCTTTCTTTGGCCAGCAACCAATCGAAGGGACTATTATTATGCTTTCAAGTTTATATGAGAATTTGCCATAAGGGAAAATTTTCTATAGGATCGTAACAGGCCTCGGCCTAATACTTGGAAGGAAGAAGAAGAAGAAGACATATATTACATATACACTAATCATAATAAATTTAAAAAAGTCATTAAAATTGCAGTGGAGTTTTCATGTGCATACATCATTTTATACGCTTAAATAATAGTAAAAAGTAATAACAATAATAATATAATAAATGAAACCGGAAATATCAATTAATGCATGTATACATTTTACATTTTTGACGTGATCAAACCAAACTTAAAGCAAAGTTTAAATTTAGATTTAGGCTATTTTAAACTATTCTAATGTCTGGCAGCTCCTGATTTCCTGTGGTAGGAATTCCAGTTGTGAGAATTGAAGATAGTATATGAGGTGGAGTGATGGAATTTTCCATTTTGCAGTATATTAAGCAAGAGAATATGGAGTGATTATTTATATATATGATTCAGTAAAATTTCCACACGCATTCTAGTTGCTGATTATTTGTTCTCCTTCTTCTTCTTGCAAAGATTGAATCTTTTTGATTCGTTCCGGCTCCAAGTATTATAGCTGCTGGATCCATCTCTTTCGTTGGCGTCCCCGATCTCTTTTTCCTCCTCTTGGTTGATAGTTGACTTTTCCTAGGCAATCTGTTGGTATCCATTCTGCAGACATGTTCATGCCATTTCCTCCTATACTCTTCTATTATATCTGTCAAACTGAATATTTATAGTTATTTATGGATATCCTGACTTCGTTTTTTATTCATTAAAGTATATCCTGCCACAATTCGTAAATATTTCATTTCTGCTGCTTCTGTTCTATTAATTTATTTGTTACTTTAATAACTAAGGGTGTCATGGTTTATTCATATGTTGGCAAAAGTTGCGTCCGAATTTGTGAATATTACAGTACATTATAATTTAATACATTTTCTAGGTTTTTTTTTTCTAAAATCGGAGTGTCATACGGTAAAGCAATATCTTGGAAATTTAATCACTGTTTTTACGGTATATTAAATAAACTGGCAACAATAAATAGGACTCAAGCTGTGATCCGGTTCCACTGGTGTCGCATTCAACTGTAACATCAGTGGACTCAATGCAGCTTTCTTCTTCAACAAGATGAACGCGGAGATCAGGTACAATATTATATATCACATAACTTTCAATAATATATTTATATATTAGTATGTAACTAACCGTCCATCTAACTGAATTTCTCTTTTAGCTACCATAAACATCGAATACGTAATATAGGTTTCTACTAAAGGAGCGAGAAACAATGTATCTAACGACAGTATTCATTACGAAAATTTTAAATGTAATAACTGCAGAGTGCAATCTGTTACACAATGTCGAAGGCTTACATGTATTGATATAGACCAGCGGTTCCCAACCTTTTTTTGACTCGCGAATCCCTTCCACAACGATCTGAGCTAGTGAACCACTGACTTTTAAATATACATACAGTATATATATGCATAAAATTGAATTCCAAGCAAAATGTTTAATTATACTGGTCAACATGATTTTTATCACATGTTTTTATCTCATTTTTTTATAACACTGTTTCCCATCTTGTTTTACATTTTTTGTTAACTTTCTGTTATTCTCACATATAGACACAATGACAGGAGACACACCCAGACCCAAGGTGGAGATTAAAAATCCCCTACCCCGCCGGGAATCGAACCCGGGTCGGCGGAGTGGAAGGTAGGGACTCTACCGACTAAGCAAGGGCGACGGACTCATGAGTACCAATAGTTGTAATTCATGCAGTTTTTATCGTATTTTCAAATATATATTCGGAATTTCTCCATCACCCACAGTTTTTTTATTTCAATTTCAATTAATGGATTTAAATAATTATTTTTTAATAAACTTTTTTCGTCCATTTGTCCATTGTAAAATAAAACCAAATGAGTTAACTCAGCAGATTTCAGCTATGGAAAAGATATATCAAGGCAAATGGAATCCTAACATGCTGGCAATCAAGAGGGATGCTCCACAGGCGAAATATAGCAGAAAAATCGTCATTTCGTACTTTCTAGGTGAGTCCGAATGTTCGAATATTGTGTAGTTACGAATGTACAAAATATTAAAGTGTATGAGATTATAAATTCCTGTCTCTCGGAAACCTTGCGCGATGAAGAAAAACCTATATCATATTTGAATTTAGGATAAAAAATACTATCAAAATCACATATTTTTCTTTCTGAGACAAAAAAAAAGTTTATTTTTTGTTGCTCAGTGTAATCTTAAATTAACTTAACCCTTAACTATTAAAACCTAAAGTTACTCTAGTTATGGCTTAAAAGGTAAAGTTACAGAACCAGTAAGCCTAGTTGTAGCGAAATCAAATGCATTCCTAACGTTGTTACATATCTGACATTCGCGGTAAATATTATTTTATTGTGGGAATAATGTGATAACATAATGGAAGCAGAAGAAAGCATAATAGAAAGAATTGAGGAAAAGGAATTAAAGTGGTTAGGACATGTTTTAAGAATGGAAGATGGGCGATGGCCGAAGCAACTATATGAATGGCATCCTAACAGAAAGAAGAAAAGAGGAAGACCAAGGTTAACATGGAAGGAAAACATGAAGACAGTAATGCAAGCTAGAGGGCTAAGCATCGAAGATGCCCAAGACCGTAGGCTTTGGAGGTTTGGCACGGGAAGACGGCAGCAGCTGTAAAAACCCGAAGATAGATAGAGAGGAATAATGTGATAAATTCCCGATGTTACACATATGCAACAAGGGGTATTATAGGGTTAATTTCATTTTAGCATAACAATAACAATAATAATAATAATTTATATTATTATTATTATTATTATTATTATTATTATTATTATGCTGCAGAAATTAAGGAAACAATAATAGACCTATCCTCGAAACCCGCAATTATGGGAAAGTTTTAGTGAACCTCTTTAAATATTTTGCGATCCCCCCTGGAAGTTCGCGAACCACAGGTTGGAAAACGATGGTATAGTCTATAACAAAACGCGGGTGAGGGGTGTATCACATAGCTGCATACCTATGAAGAGAATTCTGTCATCTATAAAGAAAGACGAAGTAAACAACGTCTCATTTGGTAAAGAAGAGTTATTGTAGAGTACGTCACTAGTTGATATTGCGCGTACCTGATCTTACGTGTAATGAAATGCCACCCGAAACGAAAACAAATGTGCATGTGATAGGGTAATCTTTGTCTTAAAACGTTTCATTGCCTTGTAAACAATACATGGCCTAAGTATATTTCAATGTATTATGCACCTTACATTGATTCCTAATGTTTATATTACAGAAGAGTCGCCCGATAGGCATACAGACATTTGATACACCATATCCCAACCCCTTCCCGATCACTCTAGTAAGTCATCGGTATCGTGGAACAAATTCCGCTCTCTACTTATTAATTTCGTATGAGCTTTTGTTAATGTCAACATTCACACGGTTATATACGAGAGATTGAGCCATTTCATAAGAAAATTTATAAAAAACCCATAAATGCGGAAGCTACTGTACCATTATCATCCTTTTATATTGTTAAGACTCTGTATGAGTAGAAAATTATATGAATGATGATTATGATGGAAAGCTTCCTGACAAGGCAGCGGGCCCGAGTTCGATCCCCGGTCGGGAAAAGTTTCATGGTGAGGTTTTTTTCTTTTTTTTCTCACTTGTAAGACAAATGGCAGAAAACTTTAAGGCCTAAACGGCCCCTGAACATCATATGGCCATCATAATCATCATCATTCATATTCACCTTAGATTAAGTGTAGGATTAATAACTCCTAGTCCACCTTCCAGGCGCCCAAACTCAGAAGTGTGTTACAATATTACGCCAATGCTAGGAGAGGAGACCAGAAATGTCGAAGTGACAATCTGGGGCTATTGAACAATATATATATATATATATATATATATATATATGTTAGAATGTTATATAACTATTAAACAAACACAAAAAATGTGGAATATTTATTCAAGGACAATCACGATAGCGTGATAAATTACATCTTAAACCAGGTTTCAACATCACGATGGAGTTTGAGGCTTTGTATTCATTTTCAAAATTTGGGCAAAGCAAAAAACGGAAAGAAGAAAACTTATGCCATGTTTTGAGCAACCCAAAACTACTTTTTAAAACATTTAATTCCGTGACAAAGAAATGAAATTTTATCACGGAATTAAGATATCACGAAAATAGCCATGTTTACCCTATATGTACTATCGTAGGAGATGTAGCTAAGAGGCTGTGTGTCTAGCAGAGAGAATTAAAAGCAGCTACTTGAACATCTTCGTAGTGACAGTTTGACTGACGTTATTGATGCGCCCTTGTATTAATCAAGATAAGAGAGCGTAAACGATAAAGAGAGGGGATTCAATGATAAATATTCCGCATCAAGAATCCAGATTTAGAGTGATGGTTTGGCTCTATAATTAAAAGGTTTCTCTCTCTCTCTCTCTCTCTCTCTCTCTCTCTCTCTCTCTCTCTCTCTCTCTCTCTTTCTCTCTCTCTCTCTCTCTCTCTCTCTCTATCTATCTATCTATCTATCTGCCTCTGACGTGTGTCGCTACAAACTCCATTGCAAAATACAAATAAAGAACTGAAAGAGTCTGGACTCGCTGATAAAAGTGAACTAACATTGTGAATACGATGGGTTTTCCCGACGGTAACTATATGGAAGGTTTAAATACAATATTAGTTTGATTTAAATTTACAGAGACTAACAATCATATACTTTGAATAAGGTATGTTTCTTTATTTCACATTGCTATGGAGTTAAGGTCTCCATTACGTTGTTTCATTGTATCGTTAATCAGTTCTGGTCTAGTATATAGGCTATATATAGTTATAGGTCTTGAACGTAGATATAGCCTATATACAATGCCTATATATAAATTAATATTTCTTGTTTCTTCGTACCATGAAAGCGATGGAGTATTGAGCCGGAACAGGCCATGGAGCCTATACCGTGAAGATGGTGATGATGGTTGTTTCTTCGTCTTTTACAGATTTTTTAGCCGCTCAACAGAATTAGATGAAAATTTGTACATACACGTTTTAAGATACGACGAGTATATTAAGCTCTAAAACCATCATGTTCAGGACTTCACTGAAACAAAAACTTACAAATCGTTCTAGCTGTCGGAATGTTCGATATTTCACAACGAAACTCAATTTAGGCTATTAAAGTAAACAGAGGTAGTTATTAACCAAAAAATCAACAAAATACGGTCATTATAAATGAGCGTTTACCTGAAATCCGAAAATAAAAAGTATCTACAGCAATGTTAAAGCTAAGAATATTGATTAACTATTCGCATTAAGTTAAAAAATCTATAAAATCTACTTATAAAACTATTTCATTTTCAGGCGCATGAGGTATCCAAAAGAATTACGATATAAAATTTTAAGTTTTTTTTTTTTTACTTATTCAACTAAATATAAAAAACATTTATTTCATTATTTAGTGGTATCAAATCACTCCGGTTATTAGCTAATATATATATATATATATATATATATATATATATATATACATATATATATATACATTTATATATATATATATAGGCAATTTCCATCCTTATTAAATCTGCCCGAGGTCAGATCTTTCACTGCAATCATAGCATTTTCATGCTATATTTGCAGCTTTAGTAGGGAATTATAGCTGTGGTAGCTTCCCGTTGCTTTCCACACCGGTGAAGGATGATAATGATGGCCGGATGATTTTCGGGGACCGTTGAGCCCTAAACTTCCTGACATTTGTCTTACAGGTGAAGAAAGAAAACCTCACCCAGGAGCCTATCCCGACCGGGAATCGAACCCGGGCCCGCTGCGTGACAAGGCAGCACGCTACCTCGAGACCACAGCGGTGGACTATATAACTTATATAGCCTATATTATTATTCATGGTCAATTTTCAGTATCTACAAGATAAGATCGGTAAAGATCCGTAATTTTTTCAATCACTTTTCATGAGAATAACCTCAATGGCTTCAATATTTCTGAATTCGCTAAAACAGCATCATCATTATCACCATAGTCCATTCACGAATTTAAGTCATTTGTTCACCTGTTTCGGCCTCATTAGAAATATGATCCTAAAGTCTTTTGAGTGGACGTCCTGTTATTCTCCTTCCTGCGAGCTGATAGTTTAACAAAAATGGGACTTAGCATGTGTTTCTGCTAACATTTTTGCTTAGAACGAACGATAGCAACTTATGTTGTAATTTAATTAATTGATAACTGAAAATACTTTTTTTTAATGTTATTGATTTTGTGCAGTCTTGTGAAATTTATACAGCTTATTAAATCAGCCATCTTTATATGAACTTAGGGACACGTATTTTCAGATTCACAGTTGAACGAAACAGATTAATTGCTGAATCCATTTCTGAAAAGAGGAGTCAGGAACGTTCGCATTTGTTTTATGGATGCTTAACAAACTCCCCTAAGCGTATACGTAATGAAACATCAGTCAAGTTGTCGTAGGCAAGTGCCATTAGTTGCAGACTGACAAACAGCTCTGGATATCGAACACTTTTAAATTTACCAGCCCCGGGAAACCCTCTTGCAGTTTCCGCCGTCTCTACCCCTTTTACTGGCACTATGTGTGGTTGTAGGAATAATTACTAAATGGACGCAGTGTGATATATAGCTCTAATAGGCACTTTGTCCGGCCGGCATAACCCACTGTATCTTCTCTCCTTTTCAAAGTATCCTGCAGTATATTTAAATATACAAAGTGGAGAAACCTACAGTATTGTCTCGAATTTAAAAAAATATATATAGTATTAGGCCTATATATGTTTTAAAAGGTATACAAAGTTAAATTTCAATATTAATAAACTTATAATAAAACTTCTTTGAGGTGACAGTAGCTTACAGCCTTCTGCTGAAGATGGAAGCCGGATTCTGAAAGGTCTACAGTCTTTTTGTTTTTAATTTAACCTAGTTGAGGACGATGGCACCTGCCAAGGTATCTATTTTATTCAATATTTTATTTTAAAACCTCAAGTTTAACGTCTTCGTGACCATAATTTTAATTTTAATAAAAAATCTTCATTATAAACAATCGCTTAAATAAAATTCAACCTTCATATTATATTTTTGAAGTTTTTAAAATAAAACATAATTGGGACTTTTGGACCTCCAAAGATTATCAGCCTTTAAATTGATATGAAACATTTAACAGTAATAACACTTTAAGAAAGTACCTGAATCAATATGTACCTAGAAAGTTCCACACAATGAAAATACTACCTGCATAATAACCAACACTTTTAAAATTCATATTAAAGCACCGTTTAGGTTATGTAGTAAGAAGACATTAAATATGAAATTGGTACCTGGAATTCAGTCGTCCTCAACTAAATTATTAAACTTCATCCAGAAATTCCAATATGGAGGCCTTTCAAAATCAATGTTTCATCTTCTGCATTTTAACTGGTTCTGATGTGGTTGTACAGGTTTATGTCTGCGGGTATGTTTTCATTACGTAGGTCTGTATTATTTGCTTCTTTTAGAATCTCTATATCTTCAAGGATGCTGATTATGTTGTTGTTATACTCTCTGTGTAGTATTGACATAGAGTTATCGATTTTATCGAACTGATGACCTGTTTTTAGTATGTGTTTGGCAAACTTGATTTTTCTTCATTATTAATAAAATTTTTGAAATGTTCAAAATATCTTGTGTTCAAATTTCTTTTTGTTTTGCCTATGTAGCAAGATATTCTGAACACTTCAAAAATTGTATTAATAACGAAGAAAAATCAAGTTTTTAATGGCCCCATTATTGAATACGTTCCTAATATGAAGTACCGATGTAAAATCGTGCCTATAAGCTACATCTGGTTATAAACTTGAAGAAACTTCGGGGAACCAACCTAGAAGCAGCACAGTCTCCGTTCTATGAGTAAAAGCTTGCTTGTGAAGTGGTAGCACGTGTTTAATTTCTGAGCACCTAGAAGATTGCTCAGAAGTCCATATTGAAATATTTCCTACAGTCATTTATTATTATATATCTTTATTGTATGTACTACTAGTGTAGTAAATACAGAAAACGTATGATCAGTGGTTTTCACTAAGACATCCTGAAATAAAAGGGCCGCGATGTGCCTAATATGAAATACCAGTGTGTTCCCAATATGAAATATTCCCATTTAAGCTTCTGATTATAATGGAGGTCCCATATTAATTTTCTATGAACGAATATAAAAAATGAATTCGTGGATGGCGCTCCACATGGATCTATTTTTGATTAAAATGAACATGTTTACTAAGTGGTTGAAACACTTTGTTGCAATCGCTAAACCAACACATGGCGATCCTGACCTTTTGTTTCTATATGTACATTATTTTCATGCATGCAATTTAGAAGTAATTTAGCACGCTAGAGAAAATAATGTTGTGATCGTGAGTCTACCTCCTTGACGTAGTATTCATGCATCCACTGAAACAGTACTTCGGTCAAGAGGTTAGAAAATGTCTGATGAATCACAAGAATGATGTAAGGTCTGTCACTCACTATCAATTGGCTCAATTCTTAGGAAGTGCCTATTCCAAAGCTGGAAACATCAATCAATAGATTTAAAGTGACAGGAATTTATCCATTTGATAAGGAACGATTCCGTGACCTTGATTATCCAAATCAAGTTGCGGATGTTGTTCCTTCAGAAATTCTAAAAACAGACGTAGTAGTAGTAGTTGTTGTTGAAATAAGCCCAATTCCTTCATATCTACCCAGACAACAAGCAACAGCACTCCAAAACGATAACTGCTTTAGTAATAACGATTTCCCTTACAAAAATGGAATAGAAACGAAGAAACAAACGGATATTTGTGCATACGCGAAGTCAAACTGAAACTCACTTAAAAGAAGTGCCAGACGAGGTCTTTGGGAGACAAGAAAAACATCAAAGTGAAGAAGAGCCCCACATGAAATAACTTCTTCAGATGATGAAGATGATGACGAACTGTCCGAAACAAGTGACGATGAGCTCAATTCTACTGATGAAGATGAGGACGACGATGCTCAATGTTTCTACTGCAGTGCATTGTGATCAACAATTAAAACTGATAGAATTCAGTGCCAGAAATGTTGAAACTGGTCACATGTAACCTGTGCTTGAAACCCGGATAAATATTTCATTATTGTGAACTGTAAAAAATAAACTCTCATTTATTTTGTGCTCCAACTGAAAACTGAAACTCTGAGGGAAACCCTATATATTGTTGCAGTTTTTTTATCTCTTATTTTGAAAATTAAAATATTAATGTCAATAAAAATCATTATTAATATATATGTTTATTGTTATAGGTTTCTGTCCATGTTTTTTTTTGTTTCTTATAAAATAAATACAACTATATTGTACTATTCGATAATAGAAAAATTGAGACCAATATGGAATAGTATTCCATATATGGAACACAGTGAGCCGAATATGGAATACTATGTGTGATTTTCAAATATTTAATTTAATAAATTTGTATTGTAATAATACAAATGTATGCAATTCAAACAGTTTGTGAAAGACTAAAATAACAGCATGGAAAATTTACACTCAGAAATAAATTATATTTGTGACGAAATTTAGGAAACTTAAAAAATTATTCCATATTATAATTGGGCACCTTACTCTACCAGTAACAGGTCATCAGTTCGATAAAATCGATAACGCTATGTCAGTATACTACACAGAGAGTATAACAACAACACAATCAGCATCCTTGAAGATATAGAGATTCTAAAAGAAGCAAAGAATACTGACCTACTTAATGAAAACATACCCGCAGACATAAACCCGTTGTACAACCTGTACAACATCAGTACCAGTTAAAATGCAGAAGATGAAACACAGAATTTGAAAGCCCTCCATATTAGAATTTATGGATGAAGTTTAATAATTTAGTTGAGGACGACTGACGTACCAGGTACCAATTTTATATTCAATATCTTACTGCATAATAACTACATTAGGCATTTTGTATGTACCTATAAATATTCATCTAGGAAGCATGTATTACTTTATTTTATTTTATTTCTATTCCATGTTTTGTTAGTGTTAGCTAGTACTAGACCACATCTGCGTTGTCCCTTGTTTAGTTTATATTTTAATAACATTATACAATGTAACAAGTATTTAATATTCGGTTGATTTTATTATTCGCTGGTTGAGTGGAAGAGAAGGCCTTATAGCTTTAATCCTGCCAAATTAATAAATTATTATTATTATGAGGAAAATTTTGAGGAAGTGGCTGAATTCAAATATATAGGAACAATAATCATAAGTAAGAATGAGCTGCATAAACAAATTAAATATAGGCTGAATTCTGGAAATGCGTGCTATTATGCAATACAGGGACTCTTGACGTCCCAACTTTTTTCAAATAACGTTAAGCTGAAAATATAAAAAACTTTTATTCTACCAGTTGGGCCTATATTATGTCGATGCGAAACATTGACTCTTACTTTAAGGGAGGAAAGGAGATTACGAATATTTGAGAATAAAGTTCTTAGGAAAATGTTTGTACCAAAGAGAGATGAAGAGACAGGCGAATGGAGAAGACTTCATAACAGTGAACTACATGGTCTTTATAGGAAGCCAGATATAATAATAACAGTTAAGTATCGTCGACTGCGATGGGCAGGACATGTGGCGTGAATGAAATACGCGCATGGAAGCTTCTTGTAGGAAAACCAGAGGGGAAAATGCCCAGTTTGTAGACAAATAATGAGGTGAGAGAATAACATTAACTATGATTTAAGGGAATTAGATTATACAGGGGATGATTGGAAAACATTAGCTCAGGATAGGGAGTATGGAGAGATTATGTCCGCGCGGGTATGAACCTACAGGTTCGATAGTGCCAATAAGTTAGTTAGTTATTATTACAAACATGAATGAGGCATTTTCATATGTGGATGTGAGGCCAGTGAATCGGCCGGTATGACAAGGGCCATCTAGGCCTGTTCGCCAATAAGTTAGTTATACTATTGGCCTATTGTTTTACAGTATTCTTGTCATCCCAATTTCTCTTAAAAAAAACTTTAAACTAAATATGTAACTTATATATATATATATATATATATATATATATAACGGTTATTCTTCCAGTTATATGACTACGAAACGTCTCTTATTTTAAGAGAGGAGAAAATATTACGAATATCTGAGAATGAAGTTCTTAGGAAACATTTTTGGGTGATAGAGAGACGAACAGACAGTTGAATGCATAACACTATATAAAATTGAGCAACATAATATATGGAAAACCAGATGTAATAAAAACAATTAAGTGTCGAGGGATGCGATTAGCAGGAGATGTGGCACAAATGGGGAAAGAAAACTTCTTGCAGGAAAATCAGACCGAAATCAAGCCAATAAACAAGATAACAATGAGATGGGATAATATTAACCATGATTTGAGGGAAGTGAATTAGATAGGGAATAATGGAAAATATTTGCTTGAGATAGGGATGAATGGAGAGTTTAAGAACCTCCGAGTTTATTAGTTTAGTTATAACCAATTACCTCACTGGCACAATAGAACCCGCAACTTAAGGGCAGCATGGACAGAAACACTCCATACCTTCCTATCCTGAGCTAAACGCTTTCCATTCATCCTCCGTATAATATACGGTACTTCCCTCAAATCATGGATAATGTTATTCTCCCATCTCATTCTTGGTCTATCTACTGAGCGATATCCCTCTGGTTTATCTACAGCGAGCTTCCGTGTCCCTCTTTCTTTCCCCATTCGTGCCACACGTCGTGCCCATAGCTGTCTACGAGAACTAACTATTATTATATCTGGTTTCGAAAAAATATCATGTAGCTCACTGCTATGTAGACTTCTCCATTCACCTAACTGTTCGTCTCTTCTCGGTCCAAAATATTTCATGAGAAATATATTCTCAAATACTCATAATATTTTCTCCTACCTTAAAATAAGATACCAAGTTTCGCATCCAAACAATATAGTTTGGAAGTTTTTACATTTTCAGTTTAAGGTCTTTTGAGAGAAGTTCAAATGAAAAGAAGTCCCTATAATAAATTTGTTTTGATAAAAAAATGAACCCAAACTATCCAAGAAAAGGAATAAAATTATTTATTTGTCAAAGTATTTTTACATTTGTTAAACAGGCGAGTAAACCTTTGCCTAATTACTTAAAATAATTCACCAAATAAAGTGCTTAAGACTTAAAGAAGCTTCTCTATTTATAACTTTTAAGGCTAACTAACTAATCACTGGCACTATCGAACCCGTAGGTTCATGGCCTCACGTACATAAGCTCTCCATATATCCCTATCCTGAGGCAATGTTTTCTAATCATCCCCTGTATAATCTACCTCCCTCAAATCATAGTTAATGTTATTCTCCCACCTCATTCTTGGTCTACCAAGTGGGCGTTTTCCCTCTGGTTTTCCTACAAGAATCTTCCATGCACTTCTTTCATTCCCCATTCGCGCCACATGTCCTACCCATCGCAGTCTACGAGACTTTACTGTTCTCATTATATCTGGCTTCCTATAAAGACCATGTAGTTCACTGTTATGTAGTCTTCTCCATTCACCTGTCTGTTCATCTCTTTTTGGTCCAAAAATTTTCCTAAAAACTTTATTCTCAAATACTCGTAATCTCCTTTCCTCCCTTAAAGTAAGAGTCCATGTTTCGCATCCATATAATATAAGTAGTAGAATAATAGTTTTATATATTTTCAATTTAACGTTTAATTGAAAGGAGTTGGGAAGTCAAGAGTCTCTGTAATGTATAATAACATGCATTTCCAGAATTGAGCCTATGTTTAATTTCCTTGTGCATCTCATTCCTGTTTGTGATTATTGTTCCTAGGATTTGAATTCAGCCACCTCCCCAAAATTTCCCTCATTTGTCATTAGTTGTCCATTTCCATTATATACTGTATTTTTATGTGTGACCATATATTTAGTTTTATTGATATTTACTTCCAGTCGCAATTTCTTAGTGTTACTCAGTAGTGTGTGCGTGTCGGCCTTTAGCATCTCCTCGCTATCGGCCAGTAATACTACATCATCAGCATAAACTAACAGCGTATTAATACCATTGAGTTGTAGACCTTCTTCATCCTCTAAAGATTTGATGCCATGCTCTAGTACAAAATTAAATAGTAGAGGAGATAGTGCATCTCCTTGCTTCAACCCATTCTGGATTTCAAAAGTATCCGAAAACTGTTTGCCTACACGCACCCTACTCTTTGTGCCATTTAAACACATTCGTATAAGTCTAACTAAATTTATAGGAATTCCGAACTCTAGCAGGATACTATAAAACTTCTCCCCCTTAATTGAATCGTGTGCATTTTGGAAGTCTACATATAGTTGGTGTACAGTACAATTATATTCCCATTTCTTTTTTAAAATCTGTCTTAAGCTAAAAATCTGATCCGTTGTAGACCTGTTTCTTCTAAATCCACATTGATGATCTCCTAGAATCTCATCAATATAAGGAGTAAGTCTGCTTACTAATATATTTGTTAGAATTTTGTACGAAGTTGAAAGTAATGAGATGCCCCTATAGTTGTTGCAATCAGTTTTATATCCTTTCTTATAAATTGGTATTATATAATTGAGTCTTTCCATTCATCTGGAAGAGCTTCTTTATCCCAAATCATGTATTATTTTAATTTAACTTAAAATCTTTTGAGGCTGACTTAAGCTCCATAATAGACCTATATGTTATCTGGAAGCCATTAAATTATAATTCAACAGATTTTCTAATGCTGATTCTATTATAATAGCATGCATTTCCAGAACTGAGTCTATGTTTAATTCCTTCGTGTATCGCATTCCTATTCCTTGTGATTATATTATTGCTGAGTAATTTGAATTCAAACACTTCTTCAAAAACATTTTTAATACAACTAACTAACTAACTAACTAACTAACTCACTGACACTAACGAACCTGCAGGTTCATGGCCACGCGGACATAAGCTCTGCACACATCCCTATCCTGAACTAATGTATTCCAACCATCTCCTATATAATTTACGTTCATAAAATCAGGATTAGTGTTATTCTCCTACCTCATTCTTAATCTACCAACTGGGCATTTTCCCACTAGTTTTCCTACAGGAAGTTTCCATGTCCCTTTTATTCCCCGCTCGTGCCACATATCCTACCCATCGCCGTCTACGAGATCGAACTCTTATTATTGTATTTGGTTTCCTATCAAGTTAAAGAACCTCCATATCATGTAGTGTTCTCCAATCGCCCGTCTGTTCACCTCTCCTTGGTCCAAATGTTTTCTAAGAACTTTATCTTCAAATACTCGTAATCTTTTCTTCTCTCTTGAAGTAACAGTCCATATTCAGCATCTATATAATATAACTGAGAGAATAAATTATATATATTTTCCAGTTTGAGATAATTTCGGACTACAGAAGTTCCTGTAATGCATAATAGCATCCATTTGAAGATTTGAGCCTATGTTTAATTTATTTGTGCATATCATTCCTAATATATTTTCCTAGTTGTTTGAATTTAGGAAGAAATATAAATTTAATTGAAATGCGAAAGTAATAAGTTATCAGTTCTCACATTATCAACATATTTCCCACTTCATCAAAATTTCCCTTATTTGTCATTAACTATACATTTCCATTATATAAAGTATTTCTATGTGTGAACATATAATAATTTTTATTATTATTTACTTTTTTCATATACTAAATATTATGAATCTTATGAATATAAATATCCAACCATTATGAATTGATGACTTGTTCTCCTATTACATGGCATCATTAGCCTCGTAATTAGATAAATTTATTGTGTACGAGAGGCTGATGTAACTAAAACGGAAGACATTTTCTTTTCTTCTCTTTGTTTATGCGTACGAGCCTCCTGGGCCAACCTCTGCTTCAAATTATCTTGCATAAAATTTTAATTTGTCTCCTCTATTACAGATGTGGAACAATGGGATTAAAGTTTTAATTATATTAATAAAACAGTTGGTAATACTTTTTAAGAAACAACTAAATTTCGCATTGTTATCTTACAAGATAAAAGTATATTTTTTATTGTTAAAGTTGTGGTTTACGTAAGGTATAGTTTGTTCAAAAACACGTGTTATTCGGAGATATTAACAGTAATGTAAGTAATGCTGGGTATTTTACCGATACATTAATATCAAAATTTGTGTTGAGTGGATTAAAAAGGATGAATTTAAAAATTTGAAAATTTTGTAATATAAGTTTTTTAAATTTTTGAAAAAAAAATATAATTTTTCCCCATATTTTGAGAAAGGTTTTGAAATAAAAAAATGTAGCAAAATTCGGATCGTTTTAAATATTTTGGGAGGGAAAATGAAAAGTTTTAATATGTATTTTTTAATGAAAAAATAAATTCAAAATTTTTAAAAAAGTACGAAAATTTTTATGTCAGAAATTATTTAGCCACCGCCAGAACAAGGTTGTAATCCTCATCCCTTCCCAAATTAATTTCACATAGAAAAAAATTAAAAAATCTGCGAGCCACGAAACATTTTACTTGGAAAAATATTAGTGTTGCAAAGTTCTTGAGCGGCTATTCAATTGACTACCGCGAGATGTGCAGTATTTTGGTCATTCCATGTAACAAATGTCATATTTTATCTACATGTTTTGTTAAGGGTCTTATCTTTGCAGAACATTTTCACAGATTATCTACTGGGTTACCAGTCCCTAAATGACGATAATCTTTACGCCTAGAACATGAATATGACACTCATTTCATTAAAGTCTGAGTGAATCTCAGGGTTATAATGGCGCCAGAATATTTATATCAGTTTGAAAATTTTGAGCCCAACGGGAATTGAACATTTATGACTTTATAGCTTTCAGTGTATTGCCATAGCCAACTAAGTTATGTGTACCCTTTATCATAATTAATGCCACGAGTGATTTCCAAATAATCGATAAATTCACGACTCACGAAGTGAGGAGTGAATTTATTAAGAGAATTTGGAAATCAAGAGTGGCATTTGTTACGACTATTTAACGATAAAATTAAGTTGTTTACTCACGAATCATTATTTAAATATAGTTATTTTAAAAGATTTATATATTTAATGTAAACGGCGATGTTTGAAAACAAATGAGAAACGATTGGTACGCTTCATTTGCTTCTTTTGTTCGTCAGTTCAACCAGATCATATTATTTATTGCCAAAGGAACGCAATATTGTAAGAATGCACTCTAGTGGAGAGAAAAATAAAACACATCAAACTGTATATTAACTCATTTCTGATGTCCTATCTAAATATGACAATTATATTTTTCTGGGAAAAAATACATTTAAGAAAGTGCAAACAGTGGTTTCTTTTTTTGGTGGTATAATCAATAGCTACAAATGTTTTTATATTAACTCCAGCATGCGGTATGTGTTGACATTCATGCACTATATATACAATCTGGTAACCGTATTTCTTAGTGAGTCAGTCACTGCAAAATAATGCTATGACCTATTCAGAATGTTTATTATGATAAACTTTAGTTGGTAAATTCTAGGCGAAACACGGCTATGATTGGTTTTAAATAAAAAACATTGAAATGTCATTGGTCATTGACTCCCATTTGGGGCATGTGTTAAATAGTCATAGAGAATATTGCATACATATTACATGAAAAGAAAATGTAACGCCTGAACAGGGATTTGAACCCGAGGTCTCTAACTTTATATGTTACTGAGATACCATCTTCTCCACTCAAGCTCTGAGTGCAAACATTATTTTTTCTTTCCATACATACGATTCTGTATCATAAGAGGCAGTGGGACATCGCTCGCAGTACCATCTTACGGCTTCTATAGTAGTTCATCATCATCATCATCATCCATCACTCCAAGGATTAGGCAATTGCCCGTTCCGACTTCATATTGCATCAGCCCAACGTCTTCTAGGTCTTCCAACATCACGCCTTCCTCTTGCTTGATAATTTCTGGCTAACAATGGATATCTCTCCTTGCTCATTCCATCCATGTGATCAATCCATTTCTGTCTGTAATTCGTGACTTTATCCAACAAAGGCTGTACCATCTTACGGCTTCTATAGTAGTTTTAATGAATATAGGCCTATATAGAATAATAGTTCCCTAATGGTTCATGTTTGGGACCAGACAGCGAGCGGTTACCGAGGGAGGATCCAGAACTCAATACGCAGATGCACTTAGATTGCTAAAGCAGCTTATCGGTGACTGTAGGTTTCATATCCAAATGTTTAATTTACTTAGCTAATACTCGGCGTGCGTTGCTACGCTATGCTTAGTTGAATAAGTAAAAAGAAAAAACAATTAGAAATTTATATCGTAATTACTTTTAGATATCCCGTGCTGATTACCCAGCGTTGCCTGGGAATCTACTTATCCCGATCTTCTTGGCACAAATGAGCTGAAAGACAAAAATGATTATTGAGAGTTATCAGTAAAAGAATAGCCGCCGTGCGCAGCTACGCTTGCCCGGGAATCGAGACATCCCGATCTTCTTGGCATGAATGAGCTGAAAGATAAAAATTGTTATTATGAGTTGTCCGTAAAAGATAAACACACGCTATCGCGGACATTTTGTAGATTTTTCTTAGATATTCAGTTCTGTGTACATTAATTTGGTACATAGGTATGTTATGGTTTAGGCATCGTAAGCCATTTAAGCGTCCTAAAATTTCGGAAAACATGTTTTTCAGTACAAAGGGTGATTTTTAAGAGTCAAGGGGTTGAGTATTACAACTCTCATATAGCCTAAAACCTTCCCAGGAAATTCCTGAACAGTTTACAAAATGCCCCATCACAATCGGATGAATGATAGTAGTGCATAAAGTACAAACAAACAGACATACATTCGTTCATATGTTTATAGATAGATAATGAAACTAAGTCCAGCTAGCATAGGTGTGAAATGTGGTCACTAAAATAACAATATATTTATGTATAAAAAAACGTATGTGTGTCTCTTGAGTCACTCTGTTCTTCACGGACTCAAAAACTACTTGACCGATTTGAATGGCGATTTTACCATCACTCAGAGAATGTTTTTGGGACAATTAACGTTTATAATATATCACCGTACGAACTGTAGGGGCGGAGCTAAAAAACTGCATCGGTGCACTAAAGAAAGTTAACTTTTTGGACGCTTAAATGGCTTAGTTGCCTAAACAATATCAAATACACCAAATTAATGTATACACAATTGAATATCTAAAAATCTATAAAAAAGTCCGCGACAACATATGTCTATCTTTTACTGATAATTCAGAATAACCATTTTTATCTTTCAGCTGATTTATGCCAAGGAGATCAGGATAAGTAGACATCCGGGCAACGCCAGGTAATCAGCTAGTTAATAATAAAAAACAATAATATAGGGCCAGGATACTCTTAGTCTATGATATCTTGCTGGCGTTATATCTAGATGGGCCAATTATACAGGATGATTCAGAATAAGTATTACAGATTTCTGGGGGTTGTAGAGGGAACTTAGTAGATAACGTTTTGATAAGGAACCCATGTCCGGAATAAATGATGTCAAATAAATTTGAAGATCTAAACACAAAGGGCTGATGTCGTGTGTCTTGTGTTTCAGAATAAGCATTACAGACTTCTAGTGGTTGTACTACGCTTGTCGAGTCGCAGGAAGATCTTGCACGAATTCTGGCGGCAGCAGAAATTTTATTGTGCACACACCAGGTCTTGTGGGGCGTGTGTATGAAAACATGCGTCGCAGGTACACTTTGTGCAAGAAGAACAGGATCGCCACGTGGAATCACACTTGTAGTACAACTTCTAGAAGTCTGTAATAATTATTGTGAACCACAAGACACACGATATATGCCCATTGTGTCTCGATCTTCAAACTTATATTTTACATCGAAATGGTACGTTTCCGGAATGGGTTACTTATCAAAACTTTATCTACTAAGTCACCTCTACAACCCCAGGAAGTCTGTACTACTCATTCTGTATCACCCTGTAAAAGTGTAATGTCATGCACCCAGTAAAGGCTTATATGCGGTCACTAAAATAATAATAATAATAATAATAATAATAATAATAATAATAATAATAATAATAATTTTTATATACAGATTTTCAATGTTAACATATATTTCTGTGCCTAAAGTTTTATTTCCCTTCTCCACTCGTCCCTATCCTTCTACTCCATGTCCTCCTGTTCTCATTTCAGTTCTTATTTCTTGCATTCACGAGTCTCAATAATACTAACACTAGACCCATAATCCCCTTATCCTACAAGCGCCCGCTAACCGACATCCACAAGTGTCAATTATAGAAGTGGAACGTCATCCATACAATATAGTATCCATGTGTTTTTTATTATTATTATTATTATTATTATTATTATTATTATTATCATCATTATTATTATTTATTAAAAATCCAATTAGAGAATACAATAATAGAACAGGTGACTATTTAATTACCTGGGATACAATGAGTCAAATAGAAAAAATGAAGATATTGAAAACAAATAAATTTAATTACATGTATGGAACAATAAAACGAAGTCTCAAGGGAACTAGAAAGGAGACACCATTAAAATTTTATAAAACAATTGCGGTCCCAACACTACTACATGGATCGGAACGCTAGGTGTTAACAAAAAACCAGGAACGATGAATAGAAACGTCAGAAATGAGGTTTCTGAGGAATGTGGCTGGATATACAATAACAGATCGAAAACGAAATGAAAATATATGAAGTGAACTAAATATATGCAAACTATTAGATAGGATGACGCAATGCAGATATGAATGGATGGACCACATCAATAGAATGGATAACAATAGAATTCCGAAACATATTCTTCATTACAAACTACAAGGACGATGGAAGACCCAGTAAAAGATGGAGAGACACAAATTTTAGTATGAGAGCTGAATAGGCCTTAAGGTCTAATCCTTTATGCTGCTACTGATTATTATTATTATTATTATTATTATTATTATTATTATTATTATTTCAGGCTTCCATGACCAGTGTCTTGATTCTTATTTAGTTGGTTTTCTGGGCTAAATGGTCCTGGTCCAGTTTTGTTGAAATTCGACATTTCGTTCACTACCTAGGTAGACATCCTCAGTATATTCTGCGTGCTCTCTGAGAAGATATCGAACTGTCGGCTGCGAGACTGGAGAGCACGTATAATCTACTGAGAATATCTATCGCAGTAGTAAACAAAATGTCGAGTTTCAACAAAACTGGGCCAGAGCCATTTAGAACGAAAGACCAACTAAACAACAACAACAACAATAATAATAATAATAATAATAATAATAATAATAATGATAACTAGCCTCATGGGTTAGTGGTCATTGTTTCTGACTACAGTTCATGAGATCCCGGATTCGATTCCCGGTCAAAAAATAGGAATTTTTCCTTAAAGGAAATCATTTCTGTGGTTGTCCATGATCTGGAATTTAGGTTAAGAACTCTCCTAGCGTTGCATTATCATTTATCACCCATCATACCATCCGGGTAACGTAACCCCGCCTTATAGGTGTCCAAACTTCAGAAGTGGGTTACAATTACGCCAATGCCAGGAGAGAAACCAGAAATATCGAAATGACAACATGAGGCATTGAATAATAAATAATAATAATAAGTACAGTACGAAACAAACGTATTTACAATATTTGTGTTTTAAGAGTTAGGGTTTTCTCTGGATTTGTAAGAAAATCTTTAAACAACAACAAAAATATTTTAAAACATAAAAGAAATTGGGTAATTTCAGAACATTGCTCATTTGTGACACAAGGTTTTGGAAAAAAGCAAAAGCGAAATATTAATTTGCAGAGTCCGTTTAATTTGAAATGTCGTCATTAAAATGGTAAGCCGACCGTAAAGCTCTGATTCTGTGAACTTTAATACCGTCAAAGTTGTTCGAAGTTAAACTAAAAAGTTACTTTATTCCAGATTTATATTTCTTTTTATTTTTCTCTGCGAAGATTTAATCAAAGTTGAAAGACAATGCAGACGATTCAGTTATAACTGGTTTTATATTTCATATTACCATCAATATAAAAAACAGATTCTTACAGAATTTTGTTATGTCAGCAGTTAAGGTTCCTACATTGAATAAAAAAGAGATCTTATTAAATGCATACATTTTAAGTTAATGTCCCTATTTTTCGGAAACTACACAACATTGCATTTTATGCGGTAACATTGGAATAGAGGTGATCGTTTAATAATCAACATCACCATCATCCAGGCAAATATTAGGCGATGTGGCCTGTTACGGTCTCAAAGATGAATTTTCCATCCAGCGCTTTTTTTGACGTCCCAGCTATCTATTGCCATATGAATAGTAACGAATCATAAAGTAACTCACTGGCACTATCGAACCCGTAGGTTTATGGCCGGTTGGACATAAGCTCTCCATACATCGCTATCCTGAGCTAATGTTTTCCAATCATTTCCTGTATAATCTACGTCCCTCAAATCATACTTAATCTTCTTCTCCCACCTTATTCTTGGTCACCAACTAGGCGTTTTCCCTCTGGTTTTCGTACAAGAGCTTCCATACACGTCTTTCATTCACCATTCGTGCTTCATGTCCTGCATATCGCAGTCTACGAGACTTAACTGTTATCATTATATCTGGCTTCCTATAAAGACCATGTAGTTTATTGTTATGTAGTTTTCTCCATTCACCTGTTTGTTCATCTCTCTTTGGTCCAAAAAAACGTTCCTAAGATCTTTATTCCCAAATACTCGTAATCTCCTTTCCTCCCTTAAAGTAAGAGTCCATGTTTCGCATCCGTATAATATAACTGGTAGAATAATAGTTTTATATATTTTCAGTTTAACGTTTTTTGAAGAATTGGGAAGTCAAGAGTCTCTGCAATGCATAATAGCACGCATTTCCAGAATTGAGCTATGTTTAATTTCTTCGTGCAGATCATTCCTATTTGTGATTATTGTTCCTAGGTATTTGAATTCAGCCACTTCCTCAAAATTTCACTCATTTGCCATTAGCTGTCCATTTCCATTATATAATGTACAGTATTTCTATGTATGACCATATATTTACTTTTATTGATATTTACTTCCAGTCTCAATTCTTATAGTAACGAAGCATGGCTTTTGAAATTCTGTGAGATGGCATTCGTTGAAGATGGGCTTTCCAGTTATTCTGGTAGTTTTGTATATGATGTAGAATGGGTTCTACACACAACTCTTTCATAATTTCCTAATTGTTTTATCGTCCCATTTTGTATAGCCTGCTGTACGGCGCTTACATCGCATCTCATTTGCTATTTTCCAATATTCATCGTATTATCCATGCTTCACTTCATATATGAATACAGGTCTTGCAAGAACCTTATAAAATCGTAATTTTGTGTACTTTTGTACTAAAGATGATTCATAATAATTATCCCCGCTGTTTTTGTGAAATTTGTGATTTTTCTTTGCTTTATCAGCTTCGTGTTTAGATGATACATTTAAAACAGTTTTGCTGGGTGTAGTGTATTTCCCCGCAAAACGCCATCACTTTAGTTTTCTTTGTATTGATTTCCATTCTTCTTGTTCTTATTCCTGTCCTTATTTCTTGCATCCATGAGTTTCGAGGTCTTCCTTTCCTTCTTCTTCCAGGTGGACACCATTCAAATGTTAATAATAATAATAATAATAATAGTAATAGTAATAATAATAGTAATAATAATATTAGTAATAATAATAATAATAACTTACTATGACTATCGAACTCAGAGATTCATGGTCGCATGTAAATAAGCTGTCCATACATACATATCCTGAGCTGATGTTTTCAAATCATTCCTCAAGTCACGGTTAATGTTATTTTCTCACATTATTCTTGTTTGCTTATTGGGTGCTTTTCCTTCATAAGAACCTACGTACTGGGCGCTTCCCTTCTATAACAAGTTTCCGTGCCCCCTCTTTAATTTGCCATTCGTGCCACATATCCTGCCCATCGCAGTCTACGGGATTAACTGTTATTATTACATCTGGTAACCCATAAAGATTATGTAGTTCACTGTTATGAAGTCTTCTCCATTCGCCTGCCTCTCGTGTCTCTCTGGTCCAAAAATTTTCTTAAGAATTTTATTCTCAAATACTAGTAATATTTTCTCATCTTTTAAAATGAGAGACCATGTTTCGTATCCATATAATATAACTGGAAGAATAACAGTTATATATATTTTTTTTATTTATTTATTATTTACTAAAACGTTTTAGAGAGAAGTTGTCATGACAAGAGTCTCTCTAATGCGTAATACCTTGCGTTTTCAGAGATGAGCCTATGTTGAATTCTTCTGTACCTCAATCATGTTTGTAATTATTGTTCCTACGTATTTGAATTAAGCCATTTCTTCAAAATTTCACTCATTTGTCATTAACTGTGCAATTCCATTATTATATATTTCTATGTGTGTTCGCATATTTGATTTTGTAGATATTTACGAACAATTAAGTGCCGAAGACTGCAATGGGCGGAACACGTGACAAGATTTGGCAATGAACTGGGGGTGTAGAAACGTCTTGTAGGAAACCCAGAGGGAAAGGGTCCAGTAGGCAGCCCAATATTGAGATGTGAGAATAATATTAATCATGGATTGAGGGAGATGAACTTATACAAGGAATAATTGGAAAACATTAACTCAGGTAATAGGCATAACAGTGATCTACATCATATTTATAGGAAACCAGATGTAATAACAGTTAAGTCTTCTCAATTACGATGGGCAGGATATGTGGCACGAATGGAGAATTAAAGAGAGACATGTAATATTCTTGTAGGAAAACCAGAGAGAAAACACCTGTTGGTAGACCACGAATGGGGTGGGAGAATACATTAACAATGATTTGTAGGAAGTAGAATATGCAGAGGGTTATCAGAAAATATTAGCTCTTGATAGGGATGTATAGAGAGTTCATAAACTCACGGCCAAAACCTCCACGTTAGATAGTATCAATGAGTTAGTCACCTTATTAATTTTAATCTATATATAAATAGGTAAAGAGAAAACAGTTACGTACCATTTTCTCCTCTGTTTGTCAACCAATTTTTTAGTAGATGTTGACGAAATTTACTGTTATCAAGAAAAAACATTTGGAAACAATTAGTTCTGCCATTTTTAACTGCAAGGCAGTGCTTATAGAAAATCTCCATGGTGCAAGAGTAATTTTTTTCCAGAGAAGCATGTGATTGTACAAAGGCCATGTCCAAAAAATATCTGCCGTTTTTAACTGCAAGACACTAAAAAATCTAGTGTGAAAGTTCCCAATTAAATTATATAAAAGTAATACATCAACATGTTTTAATCCTGCCAGATGACATGTGGTCAGCATATCGGGTCCATCAGTCGTTATAGCTGGTTTTCTCAATCTGGAGCCGTAATTTATTGTAGTTACCTAAATTCCTTACGATGCTGGCTGATAATTTAGAATACTATCAACCCCATTATCAGATGCACTCCAACTTGAATATACATATTGTTACGTGTCGTATAGTGATGTTTGAATTGCGCGGGCGAGCCGTTCCTGGCGAGTTAGATGACCCGCACAGCTAGCGAATTGTCTGGAGTGTGTTGCCAGACGGTCCCACCGGTGTCTCTCTCCCCTTTGGAGAGGGATCCATTTCTAGAGGATTCTGGGCATCGAGATGCCTAGAAGCTGTTTCTGGAGATTTCATCGCTCCTTATAAAAAGGATCGGAGACAAGACCCCAGCCAGTCTGCGGTAAATAGTCGTGTGGTGAACAGTGGACGATAAGTTGTGCCGAATTTATTTATCAGTGAGTGGAAAATAGTTCTAAATGGGATAACATTAAAAAAGAAGTTTATTAGTGATTTGTATCTGTGAACAGTAGTTTGCTGATAATTAAAGAATTCAAGAAAGTGATTTAGTGAAATTTTTAATAAATTAATTGTGCTTTTTTACGGATAAATAACGTAGAAGAAAAATCAAGCCTATCCCGTGACAATATTTTGTGAGGTATAAAAATGTCCCATTAAATTATGATTATGGTCGAATTTCGACCTGTTGGCGAACACTATTAATTATAAATTGGTGTCTCATATATAATGCATTTAGTATTGAACATGATTTGACGAGAATACATTTGATATTTGTGATGGTTAGTGTACATCCCCTTGAAGGCTGATGCAATGTTCGGGTTTTCTGGGACATTTCCCTCCAATATTTTGCGTTATACCACATTAGCTAACCCCCTATCTCTGTAACAGTGACATTGTCATGTATGTACGTTACATCGTTAATCTCAACTCATACGTTATCCATCATAGCGCACCGCTAGTGCATTACTCCATGTTGGTGACGTCATCCGTGCGGCCTAACGTTCTGTCAACTAGATTACCAATTGTCGAATACTATTCCAAAGCTAATTTTGATATTTCATGACTTCAAGGTATTATTAAGCCTCGGATTAAAAATCTTCGCCATGGGTTAGTATTTAGTTTAAATATATCTGCTTCAAAAACAAGATCAATACGAATTTTGGGTAAAGATATGCTAAGGGTTAAAATATAAATAAATTTACATGCAATATAACAAGTATCTAATTTTAACTATCTTGGAAACATAAATTCAGAAAATAAAAGCGATATAGATATAAAATTAGGTAAATATATTAATTGATTAAATGGCATAATAAAAATAAATTTTGGAAAATCACTGTCAACAGAAACCAAATTAAGATTATATAGCATTATTTCAAAAGCAGCAATTAAATAGGGAAGTGAAGTTTGGGTCCTGAATCAGAGAGATAAAAATAAATTGGAAGCAGCACATATAAGGTTTTTGAGACCACTTCTTGGATTCACAAGCTTAGATCATCAAAGAAATATTAATATCAGGAAAAAAACTGAAAGTCGAAAATATATTAAATGCTATAACCAAATATCAACAAAATTCGAAACAACATGTTTTTAGGATGGAAAGGGAAAGGTTATCCAAAACTATCTAACTATCTCTAGAATATCAACTAAAAAGGAAGAAGGCCAAGACATAGATGGATTCACTAAGTGCACATTGAGTAAAGTACAGGCGACAGAACCTACTAAAATTTTTATGGTGATGATGATGATAGTTTAAATATACTTTTAGGGAATTCCGAAGAAACGTAAGTTATTATGGTAGTTCTCATGAAAAATGTTGTTGGGAAATATTTAAAAATATTCATCCATCTTACTTAATTTCTTTATACACCTCATTCCTATTTGTAATTATTGTTTCTAGGTATTTTGAATTCACCCACTTCTTCAAAATTTCCCTTATCCATTGTTTAACAGTTCGTTTCCATAATACAATACATTTAAAATGTCGGTCGCAGTGGACTAGCGGTTATGTTATATTTATTATATAAAAAATATTTATGCAGCAGCTGTGAGAAGTTTTATATTGGCAGAACAATTAGAAATTTCAACATACGTTATAACTGACATCTCAAGGACTTTAGATTTAATGAAGGCAAATCTAGCTTTGCAAAACACGTCATAGAAACATGTCACCAATTCAATACCATCGACAACACTTTATCCGTCATCCATAGAGAAAACAACAGACTCAAAATTAACATTCTCGAAGAAATCGAAATACTAAAATAAACCAAAAAACCGCTCACCTGCTGAATGAGAACTCACCTAGTGACATCAATCCGCTCTACAAAATCATCACAAACAACCAGTACCGAGTTAAAAGCTGAAGATGAAGCATATGCTTCGAAAGTACTCCACACCCCAAATCCAAAGTTGAGGAAGACTGAGATCTCAGGTATTCTATTTTTTATATTATAAATATTACATAGTAACCTCAACGGTATTTCGTCATGAATTTTAAAAGTATGGCGGTTATGTTTCTGCCGCTTGTCCCGAGGTTAGCGGGTTCAAACAGGTCTGGGTGGATGGATTTTTTAGGATGCAAAAATCCAAGGAGCAAGTTCTTCAGGAGGGACTTTAGGCTGTGGGTCCCGTGTCTGAAGATTTTCAAGCTCATAAAAGAACCTTAAGCCTGAATAAAGAAGCTATTAGCAAAATGTACTGGCCTCCTTCATCCAATAAGACCTTAGTTGTTTTCTAGATGCCTCATTAGGTCTGTATGTTGGTAGCATATCATTCATGACATCTTTAGAGAAATAAGCGTAACTAAATTAACTTGGTCTAGTAACTCCTAACAAAAGAGAGGCTAAGGTCTAACATTGGGCTGTTGCGCCATTGTAGGTAGATAGAATATATATTTTAAATTATATTCTTTACGAAATGTATTGTTTTATAAAGTTCATGGAAAGTGATAAGACCTCACACGTCGTCAAATCACAAGCAGCGAGCTCGGGTTCGATGTTCGAAAGAAGTTTGCAGATTTTTTGTTGGCTTTCTTTTGAGATTTTGGACAAACTTAAGGGAATGTTTATAAGAAGTTAGTCTCTAAACACTATCTGATCACCATAATCACCTATTTTTTGACATTTGACTCATATATGACTGACTCTCGCCTTCTCTGAAGAAACTATAGTGACCTCGTTCTAACGTTATATACAAAATGACTCAATTTATTATGAATATGGCAGATAATAGTTATAAGTCCGGTTATGTTTTACGTTAGTTGTAGTCTAATTTCCTGGAACTTGCCTTACAGTTGAGGAAGACCCTGATAAACATCAACCGAGAAATTCAACTCGAATAGAATTCAAATATGGTATCGCTACTTAAGAGGCAACGATGTTACCTCTGACCAAAGCAGTGATCTCCTTAGTATTTGTATATTTAGATTTAATTATTATTTATAGTAGCTTAAACATCTGAAGCCATTTTGTTGTCTTTAGATGTATCCTGAAGCTACGAGTATTAATTGCCTTTTTCTGTAGAATTTGACTGATTTAATTTTAATCTTTCATATTTTCATTCCATTTACACTAAATGAACACACATTTTATATAGTAATTACTAGGGCAAGGATTTTTGCACAATAAAATACAAGAAAATGCATTAAAACTTGAAATAATGTACTAACAATTAGAAAAAATGCACTAAAATTTAAAAAGAAAATGCAATGACATTTATAAAATTCACATTTGCAGGTAAATACAAAAAGTGATAACATTTTTAGTCCAGCGTTGCAATACACAACAAACAACTGCTGTAGATTGTCAAAATAAAAAGATAGTCGATTGTTTCTTAAGAATTGACTTGCATATCAAGAAACTCCTTTTCGCTTCTACCGATACTAAAAGTGAATATTTAAAATAAACTGTCACTGGATTTTCGTAGCATTTTCCCATGTAATTGTTTCTTACTGTAGAACAGTCGCATATAACTTTTCCAGTATGTTTTCTAGGAACTCTCGGAAATTTGGATTATTCATTTTCGTCAGTGGAACATCAGCAGAAACCAAAGCTTCGAGGAGTTCCGTGGTGAAAGGAGAACCCGAAGGACATGGTAGACCATGTAGCATTTGTTCAATCGCATGATTTTCGCCTTAAATTTGTTATAGACCTCTTTCATGCTTCTCTCTAGTCACGTGTTGATCTGCAGATTTTTTTTTCTTTCAGCTCCAACTCTAATGTCACATATTTTGCAATACAATATTTCACCATCCGTGCTGAACAATTTTTCCCCTTACTGTGAAACATAATGTTCTTATTTAAATGTCTTATAATTTTTTTATATCCCCATTGCTTCACTATACTACATCTGCTATACTAAAGAAATATACGACTACAATGAGTTGATGTTACAAGATCTGCCGTGATTGGTTATAGTAACGAGTGTTTCAACTGAATAAAATAAAAAGTGATCTGATTGGTCAGAATGAAGTTCAAGACCATTTTTATAATGGAAGAGACAGTAAAAGTAAATTATGTTTAAAAAATGTACATTTTCTCGCAAAAATGCAAAAAAATGTCAAATAGGATGTTTGAGTGGTTGAAATAAGCACTAATATGCTAAAAATCCACAAATAATGCAATATCCCAAAACAAAAATCAGTAAAACATGCAAATACAATGCAACCACAAAGTTGTCTGTTTAAGATCCTTTTCCGCCAAAACGTATTTATCCTATAACTAATATAATTGTATAGTCCTCATAAAAAAAAGATGCAAATACATCAAAGTCCTTACCCTGGTAATTATATTCGTAAGCATTCTATGCAACGATTGATTTTGTTTTAATCTGGTTATATTTTTTAATTCAATGCCACCAAGTTGTCTTTTCGACATTCTGGTATTCTTTCCTGGCATAGCGTTATTGTAACCCTCTTCTGAGGATGGGGCGCCTGGAAGGCGGAATTACACTGCCCCGATGTTATATGATAGGTGACGATAATGGTATGATGCGCCGGAGAGACCTTAATCCTATACTTAATGAATATATTAATTATGATAATGATGGCCAGATGATATTCGGGGACCATTTAGGCCTTAACGTTTCCTGAAATTTGCCTTATAGGTGAGGAAAACCCCTGAAAATATCCATTACCCAAGAAAGTTGTCCGGACGGGAGATCGAACACGGGCCCGCTGCGTGAAAAGGCAGCACGCTATCTCGAGACCATAGCGGTTGACAAGCTATTATTATTATTATTACTATTATTATTATTATTATTATTATTATTATTATTATTATTATTATTACTATTATTATTATGTTCATTATCATCATCATACGGAAATGTAATCTGGTAATGAGATTGGAACACAGCATTTATGTTGATGACTGAAGAAAACTAAGGAAAAATCTCTTAAATTTAACGGTCAGGTATTTGAAACCGAAACCTCCCAAATACTGCAGACAGAGTCTATTCGCTAAGATGTATAATTTTCTTCTGAGATTTTTTAGAGAAGTTAATTTTTATATTTTATTTTATTAGTTGGAAAACCTGGGAGTTGATTTATCAAAACACAAGGGAAAAGAGTGTATGGATAATTCGATCGTGAGTTCTTTGCTTCACAGTTGGAGGAACTGCCTAAGAGCAGTGTAATGTGTATTATGTATGCTCTCCTGCCTTTATATACAAAATGAAATTATTTCGGTGCCTGGGCGTGCTGTTTGACGAAGCTAGGATTAGAGGATATGAGCAGGCGGGAGAGAAAGAAGACATTTTATCGAGAGTTTCAATTTTGGTAAAAAAAAAGTAATAACAAAAGCTTCATATTCAAACTGCATTACTTTCTATCTACAACTATTTGTACAGGCTATACAGCAGATAATATTTGTGACAATGTTCTTTTAATCAGTGTCCCAAGTTGCCATTTCGATATTTCTGGTGCTCTGTCCTGGTATTGGAGCAATTGTAACCCACTTCTGAGGATGGGTCGCCTAGAAGGTGGGGTTTTACGCTGCCCCACCTCTGCGCTGTGGTCTCGAGGTAGCGTGCTGTCTTGTCACGCAGAGGGCCCGGGTTCGATCCCCGGTCGGGGCAGTTCTTCTGGGTGAGGTTTTTATCGGGGTTTTTCCTCACCTGTAAGACAAATGTCAGGAAAACGTTAAGCCCCAAACGGTTCCCGAAATCATATGGTCATCATCATCATCCTTATCATTATCATCATCCTTCACCGGTGTGGAAAGCAACGGGAAGCTACCACACCTACAATTCCCTAGTAAAGCTGCAAGCATAGCATGAAAATGCTATAATTGCAGTGAAGGACCTGCCTTCGGGCAGAATTACTATGGATGGATTGATATGATGGGTGTTGATGATAGTGGTGAGCCAGGAGAGAACTTAATCCTAAACTTAATCTAAGGCGAATATTAATGACGTCCAACTCCTTTCAAAAAACGTTAAACTGAAAATATATAAAACAATTATTCTACCAGTTATATTATATGAATGCGAAATATGGACTCTTAGTTTAAGGGACGAAAGGAGATTACGAGTATTTGAGAATACATTTCTTAGAAAAATAATTTGGACCAAAGAGAGATGACCAGCTAGGTGAATGGAGACTACTTAACAGTGAACTACACGGTCTTTATATGAAGCCAGATATAATAAGAATAGTCAAGTCTCTTAGAATGCGATGGGAGGGCATATGGTACGGAGGGAAAATGAAAGAGGAGCATGGAGGATTCTTTTAGGAAAATCAGACGTAAAACGCCCAGTTGGTAGACCAAGTATGAGGTGGGAGAATAATATTAACTATGAATCGAGGGAACCCGATTATACAGTGAATGATTGGAAAATATTAGGTCAGGATAGGGGCGTGTGGAAGGTTTATGTCCGCTCGGCCATGAACCTACGGGTTCAATAGTACCACTGAGGTAATTAATTAATTAGTTATAGATATATTTCATGTTAATTTGCCTGGCGTATAAGTCTATTTGGTGAAAATAGCTTCCATTACGATACAAATATTTCTAACCGCTAAATTCAAATAAAAATCATTATGAAATTTGTATTTTTATAAGATGCAGAATATAATGCAATGCATTTGAAATTAAGGATAAGGATGGTCATTTATCTAAAAATATATTTTTTATTTCTTACGTTTTAATTGTTTTAAAGCGTAACAAATTGATGTTACGATGGAATATTCCATATTTTCACTATAATTCGTTTAGCTATGTTCTTTGTAAATGATTATAAAACTAATACTTAAAACTTAAAATAGGGGTTTAATTAAATTTTGATGGCCTCGATGGCGTAGGACATATGACATGATTGGAGAATATAAGATAAGCATAGGCATTTCTTGTCTAAAAGTCAGTACATTGACACGGAATGAAGTGGGGGAATAGCATTAATCAAGATTTGATGTTTCTGTATTATCCAGGGAAAGAAAGTACAGAGTAGTGATAACTGCAGATGGGGGATCGACATAACAAAGTTGGTAAAACTCTACAAGCCGGAAAACGCACGTTTGAGTCCCTAATGGGGAGTAAGAATGTTTTTAACTTGAGATAACGCTTCTAGCAGATCGACTCAGCCTCTGACGGAAATGAGCACAAGACGTCTTATATTCTAGGCATATAGGCAACCGTCACGCAAAGCTAACAACCTGAATAAATCTGGTGCCGATTTTCTAGAAATGTGGGAGGCTTAATCTTCTAAATACCCTGTAAGGATTTCCTGAAGTCTGTAGTAAGATAACTTTATAATTTCACCGGATGTATGGAGACATTAATATTTCCATGAACGTCCGCGTTCGATAGTGTCTATAAGTTAGTTAATTATAATTTTTTAAAATTCGGTTTGAAATTTTATTGAGAATAAAAATCTCTCATTAAATAATTTTCAATTCGTAGATTTCAATAATAACCGTTGCACTGTTTGCTCAAAACGTGAACATTGAAAGAAGAGGTGACATTTTAATTAGATAAGATTGGAAATCTTTTTCCTTGAAGCGTGTAATTGGTTCATTTTGTAATGGAATGGCTAATTGCTCAGCATTGAAAATTACGTGATCATGGTGGAGAGGGGAAAGACTTGATTTACACATGAAAGCAATTAAATTCCACAAGTCTGAGGAGTTCCTTCTTTGTCTTCGAACCCTCTGCAATGGCCTATCGAACCCTAAAAATAAGAAAGAAATAGCTTTACTAGGGAAAGAGAAAATAGAGCACCAAATTGAAGTGCCATCATTAAATAATTTGAAGCCAGTTGCATTTCTTTCAATTATAAACATAGTCTTGGATAAAATGAAGATAAATTCAACAACTTTTTATTTACACACAAACTGAAAAAATTCTTTATTTGGTACTTCATGAGTTGACTATTCAAAGGGTTTGGAACACATTAAAGCTAGAGGATATGTTGGTAAGACTCCCTAGTAAAGCTGCATAGTATAGCATGAAAATGCTATGATTGCAGTGAAAGACCTGGTCTAGGGCAGAACACCATAAAATATTTTATATATATATATATATATGACATGATAAAAAATAAATATGTGTTTGTGTGTGTCTGTGTGGCATACACAGAAATATATTATGTAACGGAAAAGGACAGTTAATGACAAATGAGGAAAATTTTGAAGAAACATTTTGTAGGAAAACAAGTGGGAAAAAGACCAGCAGATAGGACAAGAAAGAGAAGGGGGTAACATTAACAATGATTTGAGGGAAGTAAATTATACGGAGATGATTTGAAAATATTAGCTCAGGTTGGTGATGTTTAGAGACCTGTATACCCGCGCGGCAATGAATCTAAGGGTTCGAGAGTGCCACCAAGTTAGTTATTAAGTTCATGAAATAATATGATCTTATTAATATTAATAATAATATTGTATGTAGGAAAATCCTCAACTAGAACTGAACTAAGACTATTAATAGCAATGTAAAAAGTATATTGCTATATGGATGTGAGATATGGAAAGGAAAAATAGAATTATATAAAAATTACAATATAAATAAATACCTGAGGCATATTTTGAGAATCTGTAACAAAAACATATCAATCGAGGAATTATAGAAGATACCATCACAGGATAAGATCTAGAAGGAGATTAAATATTGAAAATGGAAATAGACACTTTCTCAGAATAGAACTAGACAGTGTGCCAAAGAGAGCACTGGAATGGAATCCAGAGTGATTGCCTAGAAAAAGAGGACATGGTACAATACTGTAACAACAGAAATTTAAACACAAGGAAACATGTAGGAATGAATTCGGGAATTTGGCAAAGAGCAGATTCCAGTGGCGTGCTTTCCCAAGAGTCCCTATGCTTCTAAGTAGAATGACAGGAACTTCTCTTACTACTACTACTATGAAGGAAAATCTGAATGAAAGCGCCCGGTAAGTTGTCTAAGAATGAGATGGGAGAATAACATTAATCTTGTTTTAAGAGAGACGAATTACAATAGACAAAGATTGGAAAACTTTAATTGACGATAGAGTGTAATGGGAGGTTTGAATAACAGGAATATATGACCCCTGTTACAACATAATATTAATAAATTAAATTAATTAATTAATTAATTAATAAGAATAATGTGAATTATGAAATCACAAGATAAATTAAATAATATTATTTGGGGAAATTTTCAGCGTCAGTTCCGATAGAAACCAAAAGCAAACCCTTTATGACGGGCCATAAATATGTAGCCTTCAATGAGACTAGAAACTGTGATTTTTGAAAACATCACGTACCTGTATAGGAAAACCCAAATTTATGGTAAACACGCTCCTTTGCCCGTGAGGGAAAGAGAAAAGTATGTGGTATTTTAATAAAATTAACGCCTCTAGACGACACGTGATTGAGAAGGTAACCAACCAAAGATAAGGTTGGAACATATAACGAAATAAATGGTCCTAACTTCGATACCACACTCACGAGAACAGACCAACGGGACTTACACTTAATAGTTGGTGGAGAGAAGGTCTAAATTGTATTTTTGAAATAACGAAGTAACAATTACGGGACTTTGTAAGAATTTCCCTCGATTTCTAATTCATCAGATAGCTTGAGTCCTCGTAAGTTTGGGATATTGAATGTTTATAACAGTAAATTGTTATTTATCAAGTGTAAAGTGCATTTTAGTTTTACCAACTAAAAGAAATAGAGTGATTTAATTATGAACTATCGTCTGCTTTCCACATAACTCTCCTCAGAACCTTTATAGATAAGAGTCTCATCGCTTCGTCCTGAAATAAATATAAGGACCGACTGAACGGCCGAACTAGGGCAATCCGAAATTAATATTACGACGAATAGTGACCCTAAGTGTACATTTACTGCCCCAGGTTATATCCATTCGAGTAATAACTGAATTACATCGTGCCAGGAGTTAATTAATAATGTAGCATGATTAGCTTTTCCATTGTGTTTATCACATTTACGTATCTACTCTCCCGAGACTATTTTCTTCATTTTCCAAAGACGTGTAAAATTTATTTTCTTGGTGGAAGTTAAATCCTTACGACTCAATTCGTCTCAAAATCAATTTGAGTTTTCTTGAAATATTAGTTTAGTAGGAAGAAAATTGTATAAGAGAAGGATGTGATAAAACTGAAATATCCACTTGTCAATTTAACCGGCTTCATTTCTCAGATTGAAGTTGGTTCCAAACACGTTCATTGCAGAAGAATTCTGCGTTGCTGGCATTTTGATGAAATTGTCGTTATTTCTGGAGCATGAAGTCAATATTGAAACGAACATAATGAAATATTTATGAACAGAAGTCATGCGTACGGTATCTTGCTCCATATTTAATATTTCGGCCATAAGTATAACAAAACGAACAGTAGAACAGTAGAATTACGGAGATGAGATGAAATAACCTTAATTAACAAATGTATTTGTTTTATTTTTAACTGAAGACTGTAAGAAAAAATCCAAGTAAGTCACATTTCCCATTAAGTGACTATAGAAGAGACATTCATATATAAAAGTACGTGTTTCTTTACATGTATGCCAAAAATTCGAGGATGAATAAACTCATCTCCAAACGGATATACCTGTTCCTGTGGTAATGATGAACAGACTGTTGAACATCTTATTTTAGACTAACCACCTCATGGATATAAGCGATACATTCTGGATATTCATTTAATCTAATATAATCAAGTTTTTACCTAATCGAATAATTCATATTTTAAAAGCGAATGCAACGACCGCGGTGGACTAGTGGTTATGCTCCTTGCCTCTGGTCCCGAGGGTCGCGGGTTCAAACCCGGCCGGGGTAGATGGATTTTTTAGGATGGAAAAGTCCATGGAGCAAGTCCTCCGGGAGGGACTTTAAGTCTGAAGATTTTCAGGCTCGTAAAAAATCCTTAAGCCTGAATGAAAAGGCCTCTAAGCAAAATTTACCGAATTTTCCCGTCCTAGTACTACCTTGGTTTCCTAGATGTCAGTATGAGGCGGAACGCTGACCACGGACCACTCAAAATGACATCTATACGAAAATAAGTGTAAGTAAATTAGTATGGTTCAAATCTTCCCTGTAGGGGGAGAGCGCCTAAATCTCTGTAAAGGGAAGACATGGGCTTACAAAAAAAAAGTAAAAGCGAATATTATTTCATAGCATTTAAATAATTTGTAAATTAAATTTTAATCAAACTGTAATTCATCTTTATTATTACTTACTTTTTGAGTTTTAATTGTGCTAGTTCTTGTTTCGTTCATTTATTGATTTTGCTTCATTTCAATTTTGTAACTATGTGAATCTCTGTCTTTTTTTCTAAATATTTTAACGACATCCCTAACACACATTTGTAAAATAGTGCTCCAAATATTGGAGATTTAAAAAATAAAAATAAATAAGTAAATAGTATATTACGATGCGAGGTTGTGAAGTGGTTTTTGCAGAAGCGAGGGTTTTAATTTCCGAGATTCTGTAAAACACTTCACAAACGTGCGTTGTACATTATTTTTTGCGCGATGGTGTTTTCAAAACAATAAATAATAGTAAAATAATAACATTTTTGTTGGAAATATTTGCGTTCATTATAAACAACTGACTAACGTTAACAGTGTGGCCAATGTAGACAATATTTATTAGTTGTGACTATAGCAGTCCGTGACACCAGTCATAAAATGGCGGCAAGTACGTATTTATTGTTTTATATTGTTTCAAATAAAGTTCAGTTCATCTAAAGTGCAGTAATTTGTTTCGTATAATGTATTAACACTATATATTTTGATATATTTTTGTATATACATTAGTATACATAAAGGGCAGTGGTTTTACTTTCCGCACGATGTTTGTAATATGTAATATTACAGTATAGTTATTTAGGTTGGCAACCTCGAAGTACAGGAAGTTAAACTCTCAATCATGGTCGCCATTGCTGCAAGTATGACAAAACACACTACCGCGCAAAACGTTCTTTTTTGCTGTTTAACACATCTAAAATGTAGCCTTTTCCCAGAAAAATCTAAGATATCTCAAACTCCATTTCGGAAAAAAATCTGGCTTGCCTAGTTCTTCTTCTGTACCCTTGAATTATATTTAATTTAATAATTGTTTATTTGGAAGGAATAGTTTAGATGATATGATAATATTCTGAAATATATTAGGGAAATGAATGCTGTATAAGATATGAACGGATTAATTTTAGTTCACAGAACGTGGTGTTGAACTTTCCAGATTGGCTAAGGGGTTGGCGGGGGTAAAATTATCTGGATCTCCTAAAATATAAGGTTCTTTTAGGGTATCTCAGTTGCAGTATGCAAGTAATACTGATTTGGTATAGGAGAGAAAATAGATAGTGCTTCTATATACGTTTTAGGACAATATTTTTTTACTTTATTTAAAATTAAATAAGTTTATTATTGAACAGGCTGCCTTGATGGTCTAGTGGTTATGTTCCTTGCCTCCAGTCCCGAGAAACGAGGGTTCAAACCCGGCCGGCGCCGATGGATTTTTTGGATGGAAAAATCCAAGGGACAAGTCCTCCTGGAGGGACTTTGAGTCATGGGTCCGAAGTCTGAATATTTTCAGGCTCGTAAAAGAACCTCAAGCTTGAATAAAAAGCCTCTATGCAAAATTTAGCCGATTTTCATCCATCCATGTATAACTCGCGCACTCTAAGCTCACGAGTTTATGACGTCATTGTGTACTTGTGGAATCAAGAAGTGAATTGGTATTTCTAACCGAGTTAAAAATACCGATCATATTTTATTTACTAAGGAGGTATTTAAAATGTTATTATGTGTTTAGAAGTGATTCTAAGTTAAGTTAAACTTATAACTGACTACAAAATTATTGCGTGTAGCACATAACAGAAACTATTTCAACACTCATACAAACAAAAGAGCCAGATTTTTTCTTTCAGTTTTTTTTTTCTAGGGGTTACAATATAGAAGGAAAGGTAGTCCTTAAGTTAAAAGAGGATAAATAAGTAAATGTCACCTACCGCCAGATAACAGTAAGTGAATTATAATACGTACCTTAGTTGCCTGCTAGATGCTTCATTGAGGAGATGTCCTAACCACGTGTGTCACTCATTAACATCTGTAGGTAAATAAGCGTAACAAAATTTGTTTGGCAAAGAAACTCCCACAAAAGACTTTTGTGGTACATCGTAGGGAAAACTTGACACTAAAAGAAAAGGTTAAATAAAAATTTTGAGGAAGATATATGGCCCAACTAGAGATAATGCAGTCTAGCGAGTTAAAACTAACCTAGAACTACACGTTTTATGCAAATACATAGATATAATAGCAGATATTATTGCCGGAAGAGTCGAGTGATTGGGACGTTAACATAGAATGGAGACAAACCGAACCCTCTAGGTAGTATTGGATGCAAAACTTAACTGTAAAAGATGACGTGGTAGACCTAGGATTTAGATAGATGAGTGACATACAGGGTCATCTGAGAAGAACTGGAAACAGTAATTGAAGGTAGAAAGTAAATAATAGAATTTAATGGCGAGCTGTTGTTCGGGAGTTCAAGACTAAATCTAAGAGCTCTAGTGCAAAGAGGATAATGTTGATGAAGAAACTCCCGCTATGGAGCACCCGTGCCCTCAAACGCGACGTAGGATATATACACATATTATTGAACACAATAACTAGCTAACTCACTGGCACTATGAACCCATATGTAAATGGCTGCGCGGACATATGCTCTCCACACATCTCTATTCTGAGCTATTATTTTCAAATCATTCTGTGTATAATTTACTTCCTTCAAATCATAGTTAATGTTATTCTCCCAACTCATTCTTGGGTTACTAACTGGGCGTTTTCCCTATGATTTTCCACCCTCATTCATTCTCCATTCGTGCCACATGTCCTGCCCATCGCAGCCTATGAGACTTAACTCTTCTTATTATATCTGGTTTCCCATTAATACCATGTAGCTAACTGTTATGTAGTCTTCCCCATTCCCATGTCCGTTCTTCTCTCTTTGGTCCAAACATTTCCTGAGAACCTTATTCTCAAATCCTCGTAATCGTTTCTCGTCCTTTAAGTAAGAGTCGATGTTTCGTATCAATATAATATTTTCTTCTTGTAAGCCCATGTTTCCCTTAACAGAGATTTAGGCGCTCTCCCCTACAAGGAAGAATTTGAACCATACTAATTTAGTTACACTTAGTTACTAAGTTACTTAGTTACTAATTTAGTTACACTTTCGTATAGATGTCATTTTGAGTGGTCCATGGTCAGCGTTCCGCCTCATACTGACATCTAGGTAACCAAGGTAGTACTAGGAAGGGAATATTCGGTAAATTTTGTTTAGAGGCCTTTTCATTCAGGCTTAAGGATTTTTTACGAGCCTGAAAATCTTCAGACTCGGGACCCACGGCTTAAAGTCCCTCCTGGAGGACTTGCTTCTTGGATTTTTCCATCCTAAAAAAATCCATCGACCCCGGCCGGGTTTGAACCAGCGACCAGAGGCAAGGAGCATAACCACTAGTCCACCGCGGCCGACATCCATCCATATAATATAAATGGGACAATAATAGCTTTATTAAAGTTTAGTTTACTGTTCTTTGAGAGAAGTTGGTACGACAAGAGTCCCTCTAATGCGTAATAGCACGCATTTCCAGAATTGATTATACGCTTAATTTCTTTGTGCATCTCATTCCTATTTGTATTATTCTTCCCAGGTATTTGAATTACGCCACTTCTTCAAATTTTCCCTCATTTGTTATTAGCTGTCCATTTCCATCATATAATCTCTGTGTGTACAGTGCAAATTTTATTCCTATTCCTTTTCTAAAATCTGTCTTATACTAAAAATACAAGTTTAAAAATTTACAGAGTCAGCCTTAAATTTGTGATTGAATAATATTCAGTGAGACACTTCGTGTAAGCCATTAATTAGATTTTATAAAGTAAGTTGTGTGCAAAGCGCAATGAATTGTATCCTAACAAGGCGGTAATGGGCGGTCCAGGTGAATCTGCCCCTGTGCGTGTTGGTGCGTGCGTGCCACACGAACGTTTCACACGCTCGCTTGATTGATTATATTTTGACCTTTACTGCAGCACTGCATGGTGCCCGACATAAAGCGAACTTTAATACCCCTCAATCCAATAAGTCTGGAATTAACTGATTTCCTTTGTGTGTTTTAACAGCTTTTACTTTAGAGTTAAATAAATAGTAGGCCTATATTACGATGCGAAGTTGGGAAGTGTTTAAAAACCGAGCGAAAGCGAGGTTTTTAATTTTCGAGATTCTATAAAACACTTCACAAACGGGCGTTGCACATTATTTTTTGCGCAATAATATTTTAAAAATAATAAATAATAGTGAAATAATATAATCTTTGTTCGAAATATTTGCGTTCATTAAAAACAACTGACTAACGTTAACAGTGTGGGCAATGTTTATTAGTTGAGACTACAGCAAGCCGTGTTACCAATAAGTAATGAAATGGCAGCAAGTACGTATTTATTGTTTTATATTGTTCAAATAAATTACAGTTCATTTAAAATACAGTGATTTGTTTCATATAATGTATATCAACACTACCTTTTGGATATATTTTTGTATAGGCCTATACATTTTACGTAGATTACATAAACGGCAGTGGTTTTACTTCCCGCACGTGGTTTGTAAAATAAAATATTACAGTATAGTTATTTAGGTTGACAACCCCCAAATGTACGAATTTGAACATTCAACCATAGTCGCCTTTGCTGTAAGTACGGCAAAACGCACAATCACGCAAAAATATTATTTAACCCGTGAATTTGCATTCATAATGTAGACAATGTATGATTTAGCGCGTTGTTAATGTAGTCTATTTAGGCTATGTTTTACTAGGGAATACCCGACGTGCGCTGCTACGCCTAAACAAATTAAATATTGAGGGTTAATTAACTATATAGTGTACACTGCGACGAACCAAACATAGCGGTTGCTAGAGTATTTTTTTTATTTTAAATTTCAGGTAAACATCCACTCATACGGTCAGATTAGCTTATTTTTTGATAATACATATCTCGGTTTATTTTAATAGGATATTCCAAGTCTTGTTGTGAAACACACTCGTTGCATCTGAAACCCTGTATATACAAATTTTCAAGCTGATCGGTTGAACTATTTACAAGTCTATAAAGGACAAAATAATGGAGAATATAATATATATACAGTATATATATATATATAGTAATTCTTCCCGAGGGCAGGTCTTTCATTGCAGTCATAGCATTTTCATGCTATGCTTGCAGCTTTAATAGGAAATTGTAGGTGTAGTAGTTTCCCGTTGCTTTCCACACCGGTGAAGGATGATGATGATAATGATAAGGATGATGATGATGATGGCCATATGATTTCGGGAACCATTTGGGCCTTAAAGTTTTCCTGACATTTGTCTTACAGGTGAAGAAAAACCTCGATAAAAACCTCACCCAGAAAAAATTGCCCCGACCGGGGATCGAACCTGGGCCCGCTGCGTGACAAGGCAGTACGGTACCTCGAGACCACAGCGGTGGAATATATATATATATATATATATATATATATATATATATATATATATATATATGTTTGTATTGGATTTGCCGGTGGTGTAATGGATAGCACGCTGGGGTGTATATAGGCCTATATTGTGATGGAGCTTTTTGCAAAATATTCAGGAATTTCACGGAATGGTTTTAGGCTATAAGAGAGTTGTAATACTCAACCCCTTTACCTTTAAAAACCATCCTTTGTTGAGAAAAACGTGTTTTTCGAAACTTTTTCGATGCCTGAAACACGTACGCAGCCTAAACCATAACTTATACATGAAATTAATGTACACATAATTAAATATCTAAAAAAAAACTTTACAAAAAAAGTCCGCGACAGCATATTTTTATCTTTTACAGATAACTCACAATGACCATTTTTGTCTTTCATTGATACCAAGAAGATCGGGATAAGTAGATTCCCGGTCAAGCGTAGCATTGAACGGCGGGCATTCTTTTGCAGATAACTAACAACAACGAATTTTATCTTTTAGCTCATTTGTGCCAAGAAGATCGGGATAAGTAGATTCCCGGGCAACGTCAGGTAATCAGCACGGAGTATCTAAAAATAATTGCTATAAAATATATAATTATGTTTCTTTTTTTCTTATTCATATAAACATAAAAATACCCTTAATTCGTTTAGGCGTAGCAGCGCACGCCGGCTATTAGCTAGTTACATAATAATGTATAATAATAACTTAGAGTTTTACATTATCTTCTTTTCTTTGCGGTCCGGAACATTTAAATAACTGGGAGGATAAAATTTTGTTTCGCCAATTTAAGGTTCGGCTATAGACTACTATTCAGATGTACAAAATAAATTGAATAACACTGTGATGATTTTGTTAGAATTGACACTATCAGAAAGTCCCAGACAGTAAAATTGACATTACTTTAATAACTGATTAATTTATGGTCTCCTGTTTAAAGAGTCTACATAAACATAATAATATCCAGGAAGAAATAAATAAAATAATACAGAACGCTAAGAAATATTTATTTTTTGCGCGATAGTGCGTTTAGTCGTACTTACCAGCAATGGTGACCATGATTGAAAGTTCAACTTCCTACATTTCGGGATTGCCAACCTAAATAACTATACTGTAATATTACATTTACACCCACGTGTGGGAAGTAAAACCACTGCCTCTATGTATACTACGTACAATGTATACACAGAAAATTTCCAAAAGGTAGTGTTAATATAAATTATACGAAACAAATCACTGCATGTTAAATTAACTGAATTTTATTTGAAACAATATAAACAATAAATACGGACTTGCGGTCATGTTATCAATAATTGTTCTCAAGGCCTCCTCTTGTTTCAGCTGCCCACATCGCAGTCGAGTCTACGACAGGGAAACACAGCTGGAAGCGCTCGCCACTGAAGATGCCCTCCGCAGTTGAGGGAGAAACGTCTGGAAGAAACGCCAGTTATAGACCACGGCCACATAGCCCGGAATCTTTTAATACCATGATTACCGGCCGTGAAAGTCTGCATTCCACAATTGCCCACACTGTTAACGTTAGTCAATTGTTTATAATGAACGCAAATATTTCCAACAAAGATATTATTTTTCTATTATTTATTATTTTGAAAACACCATCGCGCAAAAAAAATATACAACGCACGTTTGTGAAGTGTTTTACAGAATCTCGGAAATTAAAAAACCTCGCTATCGCTGGGTTTTTAAACATTTTTCCTCGATTCTGTAAAACCCACTTCCCAACCTCGCATCTTAATATACTATTTCAATAAATAAAGTATTTAAATTCAAAATATCCTACACGTGCAACAAAACCCATATTGTATAAAACACTATCTAACACCCGGCGTGTCCTGCTACGCCTAAATAAATGAAAATTAATGTGATCTTATATTTAGTTGAATACCACGACGTAGTCCAAGATGTAGCATCATCGGAAGCCACGGTCCTCCTCTATGCAGATGATATAGTCATCCTATCCAGAAGTAAAGTAGCTCTTCAGACTAGCCTGGATAAACTACACAACTGGAACGAACTAGAAGTTAACACAAGCAAAACTAAGATTATGAAATTTAGACGAGGAGGAAACGTAAACAGGGATGACAAATTCAAGTATGGAAATGCCCAACTAGAATTAGCCAACTGCTACAAGCATCTCGGTCTGTCGTTGCAAGTCACAGGAAAATCATTCACCAAGCACATCCAGGAAAGATGTAACTCAGCAATAAAGGTCATGTTTGACATTCGAAATGTCGAAAAACTGTCAATCGAAACAGCTATAAGACTATTTCACATCAATGTATCACCAATAGCATGTTATGCAATCACCATATTCTGGGCTCGGTTAACCATAGCAAATCTGAAAAGACTGGAAATGGTCAAAATTGCCTACCTCCGGAGAGTACTTAGGGTTTCAAGGTCAACGAGCTCCCGACTCATATACCATCTAACCAAGACTGACTTCTTCATCAGAGAAATAGCGTTAAAATATAACCTGCCACACACCCCGGCCTACGAAGCACACAAGAGAGAGAGAGAGAGAGAGAGAGAGAGAGAGAGAGAGAGAAAGCAGAGGATATAGACCGCGGATTCTTCTTGACCCCAGAGATGAACACCGAAGAATGGAAGGAACCGAACTTATCCCTAAGGCACATGTTCACGAGGACCGCCACACATGGTTTCCACTACAGAGTACGTACCAAAAAAAGGGTTCAATCTCGCATCCAACCAGTGCCTCTGCAAGCTATGTGACCAAAAATGTCAACAATACCACCTTATGGACTGTATAGCAAGAAGAATGCCTCTAAAATTCTATGCAGACGATAATAACTTTCGGTAATTGTATTATAATGTAGACAGTGAGTTTTATAAATCTTTATATATTTAGTTGAATAAGTGAAAGGAAAAATAATTATAAATTTATATTGTAATTATATTTAGATACCCCGTGCAGATTACCCGTCGTTGCCCGGGAATCTACTTATCCCGATCCTATTGACATTAATGAGCGGAAATACGAAAAATGTGTTTTTTTTATGTTTAGTTGAATAAGTAAGAGGAAAATATATCGCAATTGTTTTTAGAAACGCTTGCTGATTACCCGACGTTGGCCGGGAATCTTCTTGGCAATAAATGAACTGAGTATAAGCATTATATTTCTTGGGTGTGAGTCCAGTGGTTCCTAAAATTTGAAACACCTGACTCTCTTTCTTTACTGTCGCCATCATGTCGGGATAATAGTAACACGGGAGAAGATAATTATAATCTCTTTAATCATAAACTGGAGTTAGATAAGAAAAATTTCATTCACTTAGTGGGTCTCAATGAGATGGCACAATCCGTCGCCGTGGCGTAGTCGGTAGAGTCCCTATCTTCCACTCCGGCGACCCAGGTTCGATTCTTGGCGGGGTAGGGGATTTTAAATCTCCACCTTGGGTCTGGGTGTGTGTGATACAACTAATGCTCTACCTGAGTGCACATTCCCTACAAAACAAACAAAAAACAAAAATATAATGGACATAGAGATTAAACATAGATTCAATTCTGGAAGTGCATGCTATTATGCGTTACAAGGACTCTTGTCCTACTCTGCACCAACGAGGCCAACATGGCACGCCAGGAGAAGGTTTATCATCATCATCATCATCATAGTACATTCACGAATTTAGGCCATTTGTTGACCTGTTTCGGCCTCAAGAGAAACACCATCCAGAAGTCTTTTGAGTGGACGTTCTGGTCTTCTTCTTCCTGCAATATCTGAAATATATTGCCTATCTAAGTTTTAATCACATTATTTATGTTAATGCTAAAATTCGTGAGGTTAGAAGCAGAGGGTTCTATTTACTCCTCTTCTTCTTCTTCACTTCCTGGTTTAGGCATTAGTTGCCTGTTCTTCACTAATAGATCTAAGACCATCTCTTCCGAGGACGTCCGACATCTCTTCTTCCTCTCGGAAAATAATGTTAGATTTTATTTGGTAATATATTTTCTTCCATTCTTTCTACACGTTCTTTCCACTGAATCGTGTTGTTAAATATATTTTCTTTTATGGAGTAAATCTGTAGTTCTTCACGGATATCCTCGTTTCTTATCGTGTCCATTCTGGTGCATCCTTCTACTCTTCTTAAAAAATTAATCTCGGCTGCTTGGATTTTACTTTCTTGTTTCGTACTGATAATCCTAGATTAGCTCCCATAAAAAAGGACAGGGACTGTCATTGTTTTATAAAATTTTATTTTTTTGTTAATGGGCTTTATTATTCAATGTTCTATTTATTGTGCCACAAATAGCTTGAAACTGATGAATTTTATGTTCATTACCTTTATCATATCCATAGCTGATATCACATCATAAATACTTAAAGTGGGATACTTGTTTAATAATTTCGTCTCTAATTATTATTTTTCCACGCAGAGTGTTTCTTCCACTAAATGCCAATACGTTTGGTTTACTTATTGATATTTTAAAATATAATAAACGCTACATATTGTATTTAGTTTAAAGCAGCCAATTCTAACACATCGTCATCGTGGTGTAGTAAGACTAAATCATCGGCGAAAATTAAGTTATTAACACTTGTGTTATTGTTCAATCTAACATATTTGTCTTATAATTTTATGTTCTTTCATAATGTCGTCAATATATACATTAAAAAGAGTGTGCGATAGACTACACCCTTGTCTAACTCGTTGATTTATTAAAATTTCTTCTGAACTTTTTCCATCGGTTTTGTCATGGTATTGATATGTTCGTTCTTTCATTATTTCCCATAGTTTAGATCTATTTACTCTGTCAAAGGCCTTTTCCAAATCAACGAACAACAAATATGTTGGCAGGTTAAATTCTCTTCTCTTTTCAATTAGTTTCTTTACAATAAACACATTATCACTACAGGATCTTCCTTTTCTAAACCCTGTTTGTTCTTTTTCTAAGAGTGTGTCAGATATATTCTTCAATCTGTTATTTATTATTTTCGCATATAATTTATAAGTGGAGTTCAATAAGCTGATAGCTCTATAATTTTTCTATCTCATTTCTTTCCTTTATTGAAGAGGGATATGACTTCACCTATCTTTCAATTTTCAGGTATTTTACATGTCTTCCAACATTCGTTTATTAAGTTCAATAATCTTATTTCTGCAAATAAGCCTGCATACTTTATCAGTTCATTACCATCTATACCTGGTGCTTTTCTATTTTTCATTTCTTTCAATGCCTCCCTCATTTCGCTTACAGTAATTCTGTCTATTTCTGATTTATCTTCACTTTCAGAAGGACGTTTTGTAACTAATTTTTCTTCGTTACACCATAATTCTCTGCAGTGACTTTCCCATGTCTTCAGATCAATGGTATTTAGTTTTGCACTATATTTTTCTGCTGTATTTAATTGTTTCATTACTTTATATCCTAAAGATTGTCTGCCATGTACATCGTGTTCTATTTTGGAAATAAATCTTTCCAAGGAATATTTATGAGCTGTTGGAGTTATTTGTTTCACTCGATTTCTTTTTTGTTTATATATAGTTTTAGATTATTCAGTTTTCTTTTGTAAGTACTCTAAATAAGCTTTATTTTTTCTCGCACAGCCTCCTCTATTTCGTCATTCCATATCTTTAGTCCTCTTTTGTTGCGAATATTTTTCTTCTTCCTATAGCTTCATTTGCAGCATTTATAATACCCTGTTTTCATATTTTCCCTAATCTTCATTTAGATTATCATTAATTGCTTTTCTTTCTAAGTGTTCTTGTAGCCTTTTTTGGTGTAATTTTCTTATACTTTCTTATTCTAGAAGATATACTTCAAAAACTTCTTCTTTTATTCTTTCTAGAGTTTTTTTTTGTTTTTTTGTTTTTTTCATTTAGCTATTATAAGTATCGTTGCTACCAATAGTGGTCTGTATATATGTCACGTCCTCTATAAACTCTTACATCTTGTATTTGATTCATGAGTCTATCATTAATCATTATGTAATCTATTAAAGATCTTAGGTTTGTAGCACACCATGTATACTTGTGTATGTTATTTTTCCTATAAAAAAGTATTCGTAATTTTAAATTTATTATAGGTAGCAAATTGTCGAAGATCTTCTTCGTTTCTATTTATTTCATCTTCTCTAAACATACCTACTATTCCTGGGATTGGGAGATTACCAAATCTGGCGTTTAAATCACCACCTAAGATATTACTTTCCGTGTTTTAATACAATTTATTTCTTGTTGTAATTTATCGTAGAAAATGACGGTGTCTTCAATTTTCGCTTCTTCTGGTGCATACACTCATATAATGTTTAAATAATTCCGATCTATTTTCAACCTTATTGTTATTATTCTCTCATCCACATATTTGTAGCTTATTATTTTTTATCTCCATTTGTTATTAATTAGTATAGCTACACCACTGCAAGCTCTTCTATCTTGAGGTACTCCACTGTATCTTTGTAAATAGTTACCAATATATTTTGTTCCTTTCAACTTATTTTTTGTTTCAATAAGTATTACTGTATGAATATTTTTATTTATTTAGTTCTCTAATTAGTTCTTCTTCTTTTGTGTTTAGCCCTCTGACATTCCAAGTTCCCGCTTTAATCAGATTCTTTTATACCCAATCGTTTGTCCATAATTCTATGCTGAGGTCGTATTTGGCTAAGTCCGTCCGAGTTTATATTGTGAAGAATAAGAGTAATGTGTTTTCCTCTGATCGCGGTACCAACGCTATGCAGAGTAGACCACTGGTGGAGCTGCCACCTCAAAGCTTTTGGTCCAGCTTCTGGATGTACTAACCGCATCTAGAGGGTTGCCACTTCAGCCAACCTACTAAAAATTAGTTGTCATTGTGGACTTTACTCTTGTTTCCCCGAGCATGGGTATCTTATCATCCCAGAGAAAGGACTCCCTCTTTCCATCAGTTCTCCGACCCAAATCGCCGAAGGGATTCTATACCACAAACTTGATTTGTGTTACTCGGATTAGCAGGTCTACCTCGGGCAGGTTGGGAAAGGAGTTGATATACAGAGGCTGAATGTTCACAATGGGAACTATATTGCGCATTCATACCCTTGGTTCTATCTACTCGTGTTCATTTTTTTATATTAAATATTTCTTAAGATTAATTTCTATAACTAATGTTCATGTTTTTTTTTCATAAGGTTGATAATATCTGACACCAGAACTGTCAATCATTGCATGACGAAACCTATCTTCAAATGCCCCCCAGAGAAGTTTGGTGGTGTACTAAGGCCGTGTCCAAAAAATTCTCTGCCGGTTTTATGTGCAAGGCTCTAAAATCCAGTGCCAAATATTTCATTTAAACTACATGAAAACAGTAGAACTCCTCACTTGGTGGAATGGATAGCCCTCACGACCTTCCGTCTGCGCCGTACTCCCTTCCGCTCTATTCAAACAGGAACGTCCATATTTTTCAGACAGTGTGTTGCCATTGCTGGATTCTGGCATAAATTTCTGTACCTTGCAGTTAAAAGTGGCAGATAATTTTTTGGACATGGCCTTGCTATATCACAATGCTGATCTGGGAGAAATTTCAAAGCAAATTTCCTCGCAAAAATAAACTCAAAGTCTCAAAGAACAATATTATAGGACATATTATTGTACTCTCATTTTGCAAATAAAGACTCCATCAATATTACACAAACTCCGCTATTCATATCATCACACAAAAGCACCGAACAAAATTCTTCCCAAACATCCTTACCAGGCAAGAAACCTACCTCAATCCAACATTCATATTCACACAATTCCTCACAAACCATGGAACATTCTAACAGTACCCACATTGAATTGAACCGAAGTGACCATGCTCAGATCCAACCAAACAGATATACATCTTCTGTTTCACAGCAAACTGCAAGAAAAAACAGACCAACGCACAGGAAGAACTCTAACACAGTGCTGTGAAAAGTGATCAAAATGCCTCGAATGAACGAAATCTTCAAGACACTACAATATACATTATAAGTCAATGGGACTAAAATGAATAACTTCTTCTACGGCTTTCCCCCACTTATAGGTTTGTCGCTTTCAGTTTCCATTTATTTCTATCATTCCAATCTCCTTCTTCCAAATTCATATAATATATTATAATTCTGACATAGGTTTTCCATTTCCATCTTGGTCTGCCACAAAAATATTTCTTCCAGGGGGTGACCATTGGTAGGCTATATATTTTTTGGTCATATTTCATTTTCCATTGTTTGTACATGGCCATACCATTTAAGAGTTTGATTTTCAATCCTTTTAACAACAGACGTGGTGACATTCATTTCTCTCCAAAGAAATCAATTTATTTTACCCTGTCTTGTTTTTTGAATACTTCTTCTAAGATAATCAAGTGAGTAACTACAAAGAAATAACTCGACCCTAACTCAAACACTGTACCAACTGGGCAGTATTTTAAAGGCTGTTAATAATGTCACTAAATTCGCTGTTTTAATTATTGTGAATTGTTGTAAATAGTTGATGCCCTACCTCGGTAGCTAGTCGGTTCTTGTTTCAGGGTGAGCGCTGAGATTCCTATCTATATAGGGTTCGGAAGGAGAAATGCGTGGAAAACAATAATAGCTAATTATTTAAATTGTTTTATTTTTCATCTCTGCCACTTAACTGAACTTTACACTGTAAAGATAAGCCTTTTTTTGTCCCTGGTCTTCGATATTTCACTAATGAGAACTAGCAAATGACTTATGAATATGAGAAATTTTCCCTAGGTCCGTAATTGTTGTTACAAGACATTTTAACCATATAATTTAGATCTTCTTCCTACGAAGTGTTGAGTATATGTCCGTTAATTTGTCCTCATGAGTTTCGTATCGAAATCAGGACCCTTTGTTCCCATATATGGTCGTACAACCTAACTCTGATTTTGATTGGTTAGAATATTCGATGATATGTCTTCTATGGGCGTAAATATTTTATTTAAGCTCCCACCTACATTTGTAATTTTATTCTCACGGCTAGGGAGCGTTTTACCAGTTTGGGCTTTCCGCGATTGTAAATTTTGGAGTTTGACGTTTTCTCCCAAACGTGATTTTTCAAGCTAGACCCAGCTTAAGGATTTGAGGTCTAATTTGAGGGGTTGCATGTTTATGGCCTCTGTTATTTAGATTTTCCTACCGTTCCATGTGGTAACCTTTTCCAATAATATCTATACGCCTACTTAATTTACTTTTTATTATATATTCAGTTAATTCTTTGTTTATCCATTAATCATATTTCTTAATCACTATACTAGATTAGGGCCGTACCTTATTCGCTACACAACGCAGGACCGATTTTCATATTTTAACATGTAGCATTTCTTAGACCAAATGCCTTGCGATATACCAACAGAATGAAACGCTGGTTGTAAGAATTTGTTCAAAAAAAAAAAAAAAGAAAATCGTTTAGGCTTGCAATGGTTGACAGTTAGCTTGTGAGTACTGTGAAGGTTAACCATTACTATACACACCTTATCTAATGTCAATACAAAACTTCAAATAGTTCTGCTGATTTTTTTTAATGAGGTAGAACCCTATGGTTCTAACTTCGCAATTTGTTTTAGAGAGAAATCTTTCCGCAAAAAGTACTTCGTATGAAACAACTAAATCACTGACGTTATCGAATCCATAGCTTCATGGCTGCGCGGATGTATGTATAATGAGCTAATGTTTTTCAATCATTCCCTGTATAATCTACTTCCCTCAAATCATGGTTAATATTATTCTCCCACCTCATTCTTGGTCTACCAACTGGGTGTTTTCCCTGATTTTCCTACAAGAAGCTTCTACGCCCCTCTTTCATTTTTCATTGGTGCCACATATTCTGCACATCGCAGTCTACGAGACTTAACTGTTCTTATTATATCTGGATTCCTATAAAGATCATGTAGCTCACTGTTAAATAAGTCTTCTTCATTCTCCTGTCTGTTCATCTGTATTTGGTCCAAACATTTTCCTAAGAACTTTATTTTCAAATACTCGTAATATTTTCTCCTCCCTTAAAGTAAGAGCCCGTGTTTCGCATCCATATAATATAACTGGGAGAATGACAGTTTGATATGTATTCAGTTTAACGTTTTTTTTATAGAAGTGGGACGACAAGAGTTATAATAGCATGAATTTCCAGCATTGATTCTATATTTAAACTTCTTATGAAATAGAGCACAAAAATTTAGTTCTGCAGTTGTGTTTTATAGAAGTACAGTATTGTTGAATGATTTGAAATGTAGGGCGGGAGTGTTAGCATGTAATGCTGTATGCTAATGAAAGCTAGGTATTAAATCACACAGACTAGCCCAGGACATGTCCGTGTGTCGGTCCCAGGTTTCGCCTACAACAATAGAGTGCTTCGTTATATAAGCTCCACCACAATAGAGAGCTAAGCGGCCTAAACTGACGGCCAACGTCACAAAAGATGTCACTACTCCGTTCGATATGTGGATAATTGAACCAGCGACACACATACATTCATAAAGTGTACAGGAATCAACAAGTAAATTGACACTCGCCCATTAACGATCGTTGATTATAATCTTTGGTGAATTGGCTGTAAAATGACTCTAATTTGTATTTATATTAGAATTTAACACACAAATAAATTATTAGTCACAGAAATTGACTTTTTAAAAAGATCGGCAAGAGTATAAAAATTAGACACAATAAAAAATAATACTATAAAGAAATAATGAACGTAGAAAAAGATACTGTACAAGAGATTAAAGAAACCCAACTAAGATGGTATGGGCATATAATGAGAAGAAGGGACACAGAAACAAACAAAAAGGTATTGAAATGGATACCTCCTGGAAAAGAGGAACGTGGCAAATCAAAGCCAACCTGGATAAAGGGAATTCAAGACAACACGAAGAAGAGAAATATGACAAAAGCAGACACGCAAGACCGGGAAGTGTGGAAGAAAAAAAAAGTATATGTTGGTTGAGGATACCTGTGTATGTAACAGAAACAATCCTGAAATAAAAAAAGAAATTAAATTAAATTAATTAGAATTTCGTCATAGATTGGATAAATGTTGGTAAATTTCAGGACAAGACGAAGAAAATAAGAATAACTCTCATTCTTGAATAAATAAATATGCAAGCAAAATGTAATAAAATCAAAATTTAATAGCTATACCAGCTTAATTAATGCATAATGTAATTTATATATTATATTTTTGTTGTTTTTACTTTTATATTATTATTAGCCAGAAATTTGTGTATACGGACTGTCAACAGCACGTACGGACTGTTCCTCGTGAGGTCCATATTTATAAATAACATTGTGTGTATCTTATTTTAAGTGGCGGATTTCAAGTATCTAGGAACAATAATTACAAACAGGAATGAAATGCACAAAGAAATTAAACATAGGCTCAATTCTGGAAATGCATACTATTATGTACTACAGGGCCTCTTGTCCCAACTCCTTTTAAAACAATGTTAAACTGAAAAAATATGTATAAAACAGTTATTCTCCCAGTTATATTACATGGATGTGAAATATGGACTCAAACTTTAAGGGAGGAAAGACGATTAGAGTATTTGAGAATAAAGTTCTTAAGAATCTTTTTTGGGTCAAAGAAACATGAACAGACAAGTGAATGGAGAAAACTACATAATAGTGAGCTGCATTATATGTATAGGAAGCCAGATATAATAAGAACAGTTAAGTCTCGCAGACTGCGATGGGCATGAATGTGGCACTTTTTGGGGGATGAAGGAAGTGCATGGAAGCTTCTTGTAGGAAAACCAGAGGGGAAACGCCCAGTTGTTAGACCAAGAATGAATTGGGAGAATAACATTATTTATGATTTGAGGGAAATAGATTATACAGGAAATTATTGGAAAACATTAGCTCAGAATAGGGATATATGCAGAGCTTATGTCCGCCCCGCCATGAACCTACGGGTTCGGTAGAGCCAGTGAGTTAGTTAGTATCTTACTCTTAGTCTAATAAAGTTTTATACATGTTCTTTTTAATTATTACAACGGTCCAGGTGAGCCCTCGGTTCCTCTATGGCTCTCCTCCATTCATCCCCTCGACAGCTGTCTCCAGTTTCTGCAGATCTGTCATACACAGTCTCACCATCTTGATCTCGGTCGATCCCTTTTTCTCGTTCCATCTGAATATCTATCAAAAATTGATTTAACTTTCATATTAATCTCCATTCGATTTACATGCCCCATCCATCTCAAGGTTTACAGTCTGATATACAAGGTGATTCACGAATCATGTTTCGTCTCATTATACGAAAACTATGGACATTAGTGTGAAACGAATTGTGGAAACGTGTGAATGGTTCATGTGCCTCTATGCGGAGATACTCAGCACATTTTGATGTTTATTTGTCTTTAAGCTATGGCGTCGAACTTAGTTATTTAAATAGAAGATGACACTTTCCTTTCTTTCGTTCGAAGTGAACGTGAAAGCGAAATTCATTGTCGTTGGAATGAGGTTTCTATCTCCACTGGTTAACGTGTTACGGAAGTGTGAAAGTTGACGTCTGCTTCTGCTACTGCTACTGGCTAGTATTAGGACCCCGTCCGAATGTTGCATCTTTCATTCACGGTCTCGGCGACTTGGTACAACCGTTAACCTCGTGAACTACGTTCTAGATACTGTATTCTTTCAAGTTCTAAGTTTTATTTACGAGTCGTGTTAAGGGAAGTGGGAGGAGAAGTAAGACAGAAAGTAAACAAATAACAAAAGTAAAACACTGTATCATACAAACACGTACAGTACATCGATACAATGTATTTCTGTTGAGTTGTTGATATTTGCTTGCTGATTGCACGTGTTTGTTTAGCGGAAGGAAACACTGTACAATACAATCCGTCAGGAATTCGGTACACCAGTACAGTCGTTTCAGAACGGCGAGAGAGGAGAAGGAGAACAGAAGTGAGTAAAAGTGGGGTATTTGGTCGGAGACTATGCAGGCGTCCTGACCGTGGTTTATCGCTAAACCGAGCGAACTACTAGGTAAAGACTAACACAACACCCCACGATGTACAGCAGTGACTCGTCTGGTATACGGCGAAACTTTCTGAGCGGTAGCATGTGGTTATTTACAAGCTGTGCGCATCTACTGTACCTTCCTCCTGTATGCATACATGTTTGAATTTGATCTAGTGGAAAATGAGCTACACAAGAAATGAAAAAGTCGACATGCTGCTTTTTTGGGCGAATGTCTCAATAATGAAGAAGAAGCGACCAAAGTGTATACACGCGCTATCCTGACAGACGGCATCCTGTACCAGTGACGTTTCGAAGGACAGAACAAAACTTCAGAAATTGAATTATCGACAGAAAACCTTATGTAAGACGTGCAGTTGTACTAGTGAAGCAAATATAGTGTTTGTGTTGGGGGCTGTGGTAGTAGTCCCGCACGTAAGTACTCGTGATATTGTTGCAGTGGCGGGTATCAGTCAGTCGTCGGTGTGGCGCATATTACGTAAACATGCGTTCAACCCATATCACATATCCATAGCCCAAGAACTCCATGGACCTGATTTCAATCGTAAATTGCAGTTTTGTGAGTGGATTCAAACACCTAGAGTCGAAGATCTGTTACCATTCATACTGTTTTCAGATGAAGCTACTTTTACCAATCATGGTGAGGTAAACCGCCATAACATGCAATACTGGGCAGCGGAAAATCCTCAATGGGTGCGACATGTTGCTTATCAGCAAAGGTGGTCAGTGAATGTGTGGTGCGGGGCCGTATTTCTTGGGCGGAAATGTAACAGGACGAAGCTATGCACTTTTTCTGCAATGCCATTTACCTCAACTACTGGAAGAAGTCGATTTACATATACGGCAGGCGATGTGGTTCCAGCAAGATACTCAGCCGTACCATTCCAGTAATGTAGCAGTTCGTATGCTTAACAGAACTTTAATTAATAAATGGATTGGTAGAAAAGGTCTCAATATTGGCCGCCAAGATCACCCGATCTAACCACATTGGATTATTTCTTATGGGGATATGTGAAACAACGCGTCTATGCCACGGAACCAATCACTCCTGACGATATGCAACATCGAATCAGGGAAGCATGCCAGTCTATTTCAGTTCAACAACTAGTCCTCGTAAGGTCCTATTCGAGAATACGTAAACAATAACGGTAGAATTTTTAACATCTACTTGGTGATTAGACGCCTGTTCCAGTAGTAATAGTGTAAGGTATTTAATGCAAGAAGTCTGTACATTGGTACACAGCCCATATGTAAAGCGGACTGCGTCTGCTCCTGCCAAGTCAACATCTTGTAGGAACTGTTGTAATGTGGCTTAACTAATTATTAAAATTGTATTGTAAAACCTATAAATATATATTTCATTCCGTCTAAAATAAAATAGGAGGTTTGTATTTAAAATAACAGTGGTTAATGTTGTATCTTTTCTATAAATATACAGAAAACTTTCCTAAGTTTCTCCGCATACTCGCAACTTTATGCGATTCATCTTTCAAGTATCAAACTCATAATAAAATATATGAAACACAATTCGCGAATCACCCTGTATGTTTTTATTACTTTTTTATATAGTTCATACAGTTCACTGTTGTATCTGTTTCTCCACATATTTCTACATTTGATTGCACCAAAAATTCTCCTTAGAATATTTCTTTCTGATGTGGCTATGTGATCACAGATGTTCTTTTTTGAAGTCAGTGTCTCAGCGCCATATGTTAGAACTGGTCTAATTAAAGTTTTATAAATATATATTTAATTGCTCTTGAAATTATATTATTCTCTATTATAGGTAAAAGTGCATAATATGCGTGAATAAAGTCCTGCTACGACTACTACTATTACAACTACTGTATTAGAAATTAGGAAAACTATAACTACATTATTGTATATGTCAGACTGATTTAAGGTATTTACGAGTAATTGCTTATTCTTCAGTAACTCTATATAATATATTATTATTATTATTATTATTATTATTATTATTATTATTATTATTATTATTATTATTATAAATAATATGATATCATGCTAATATAAATATGATACGTTTACCTTATTAAATGAATGTAGAAAACTATTTATTACAGTTCTGAAAACCTTGACCACATACAACTTTTGCAAACATAGGAGTTAAAATGTAGCGTTTGGTAACATTTTATTCTTCTTCTTCATCGGTTTTCCTCCACTTACAGGTTTGCTGTCTTCAGTTTCCATTTATTCCTATCATTTCAATCTCCTCCTTCCAAATTCCTATCATCCATTATAGTTCTGACGTAGGTTTTCCATTTCCATCTTGGTCTGCCACGTTTATTTTTTTCCAGGGAGTGACCATTAGTATATATTTTTGGCCATCTTTAATTTTCCATTCTTTGTATATGGCCATACTATTTATGGATTTAATTTTCAAATCTCTTAACAGATGTGGTGACGGCATTCATTTCTCCCCAAAGTAATTCGTTTCTTATTTAATCCTGTCTTATTTTTTGGAGGCTTCTTCTAAGATAATTGACATTTTATCATAAATAAAATTAAGGCTGCTCTGTTTATCTATGATCTTGAAGTAGTAATTACAGTCTCATCGCATTGAAACAAGCGTTGCTAACCATTAAAACCCGTTCACGACACGTTACTATAAATATAAACCATTCAAAACACAGAAAACAGCTATTCATACTGAAATTTGCAGCATTGATTCCTAGTCTCACGCGACCAATAATTAACTTGATGTCACGAGAATCGTTGAATTAATTTTAGCTTATATTTAATAAGATCTGCTCAATTAAATATTTCAGTTAAAACATATCAATATATCCTAGCTTCATTCAACTTATTTATAATAAGTTTCGGAATCTCATAGCTGTCTACATATTTAATATGACATTCTAAATGGCGGTCCTGAAGTAACCATCATTATAGCACACCTGATATCTTATTTACACAGTATTATTAAATTAATTAAATGTGAGAATTCAACATAGTATGAAATAATTCAACATACAGTAATATGTTACAATAATGGAAGACTTTTACACGTCGGTTGAAAAATTATCCCGTCGTATATCGACTCGGGCATAAACATTTCAATACTTCTTCTATCCTCGTTTCCTAATACACTATTGCTTATCGATTCCTACTTGAGGTCAATTGATTGAAGTTTCATGAACAATTGCACCCACCTATTTATATTTTTATTTTACCAGCATTTGTTATAATTTCCCACATTACACTGAGCAACAGCCAAAACGTTACGGACGTAATAGTGACCGTTTTGTATTAAGATGAAACTCTTCATTATGAATATGACAATTAAAATGATGGCAGAGGTTTGGTGTTTAAATTATCAGCATGCATAGTGAATACTGTAGTCAGTGCGAAGGTCGCGGAAACACCTTTAGAGGAGGGAAGACAATGACAACTGTATAATAAAGATAATAGGTATCTTAAGGGGTAAGTGTTTACCCCAACAGATCAAACTACCGATGTAAGTGATTGTTATTTCAGTATGGTCCCACCAGTTAAGTTAATTTCAAAGAAGAAGAGGTCAGCCGTGAATTATCCCAACATACCTTCAGCTATTCGTTAGGTGTCACACTCTAAAGATCTTCCTATTCCAGTACCACCAGATTCCTATAATATTGATTCAGGCGAAGAATTGAAATCCAGCACTTCGGAAGAAATACCCAGATCATCCACATGCCATGGTCCTGACTTCAATCCTGAAATTCCAGCTCAATCACTCAGAATGACTCAAGAGTAATTAAATTATATTCACCGGGCCTTAGAACTCTCAAAGGTCAAAGCAGAGCTCCTGGCTTCGCGACTTATACAGTTTAAGTATCTTGTCGAGAATGTAAAGGTCTCTGCATATAGAACACGCCATAAGCCACTTGAACAATTAAATAAAAATAATGACATTGTATTCTGCAACAATATACAAGGTCTACTGTCTGCTATATATATCCAACACAGATCAGAAGAATGGAGATTCTTTTTACATTAATCAATGTTGAGTCTTAAGGCAGCGTTCCAGAATAATGGTAATGCGTTGCCTTCTGTTCCAGTGGGCTATGCAGTACATATGAAAGAGTCATATCAAAATATTAAAGTACATAAATGATGACAGGTTTAGATTACAAATATATTGTGATTTTAAGATGGTTGCTATCCTACTTGGCCTACAACAAGGGTATCCTATGTATAGTTGTTTCTTGTGTGAATGGGGCAGCTGAGCTAGATTTTTACACTACAAGGAGAAAGACGAACCTCGTAGACAAAATATGATACCAGGAACAAAGAATGTAATGAAACAGCCATTGATTGAATATAGCAAGAATATACTTCCTCCGCTACACATCAAATTTTACCTAATTTGAAAACATTTTAAAGGCAATGGAACCTGATGGGAGTGCATTTAGATACTTAAAAAAATTTGAGAGTAAGTGCAGCTAAAATTAAGGAAGGTATATTTATTCGTCGCCAGATCAGAGAACTCTTCAAGGATAAACACTTTTTGGAACTTTTGAAAAGAAAAGAAAAAAATGTGTGAGAATCATTCAGAGCAGTTGCCTTAAATTTCTTGGTGAACCATTGGTCCCCAAACTACAGACAATGTGTGGAAAATATGTTTACTAGCTTATCGTGAAATGGGGTGCATATGTCATTAAAAATACATTTTCTCCACTTTCTTTTGGACTTTTTTTCCCGGAAAACTGTGATGTAGTTTCTGATGAATATGAATAATACTTTCACTAGACGAAGTCGTCATTTAAAACACGCTACCAAGGCAAATAAAATACAGCTACGCTAGCTGACTATTGTTGGTCAATGGTGAGAGGTCCATTACAGTAGACAAGCTAAAAGGAAGCGCCCTTAACTGAGGTAAGCTAGTCTTAACAGCCTATTACTAGATTTAAGGGAACATTTTTTACTCAAATATATTTTTTCAAAATTACAAAAGAACTACACCACTACTGATAATATCATTGTCATTTTCGTGTTCAGCATGAAAAACTACATCGAAATCTGTTCATTTTAATTACGTAACTGAGAAAAAGTCAGAATTTGTTGTCCAGTGTTATCTATTACGAAACAGGAAAAAAAGGAAGCTTTTGTTAACTTAGAAATTGGGGAGTTAAAAATGTAATGCTACTTTTGTATTTGTAAAATAAATTCAATACAGTGGGCACAGGAATATTTCATTTTTGTCCCATTCGTTCCCATTTTGAATTGACTTGTAAAATTACCTACATATATATCTTATATATAAAAGTCAACGTTTGTTTGTTTGTTTGTTCTGACAGGAAAAAGTTTTGGATAGTTTGTCCTGGTGTGATATATACTTTGCATTGCAATCAAATAAATATTATACATTGCATGACTTTTATATTTAGACCTACAATTTCTGTTGTGTAAATCAATTAAAAATGATTTACCTGGTTATAGAATAGTTGATAATACATTTTAGATACCCTATTATCAGCAGGATTATTATGTTACAAAAAAATTTAAAATTTAAAATCAAAATTATATTACTCGACTGACCAGTGATTACTCGACTGGGCTAGTAGTCAGAGCCGCTGACTTCAGTTCATGTGGTCTCGGATTCAATTCCCGATCAGATCATCAGTAATGTTTCTTAAGGGGAATTATTACTGTGGCCTCCCATTCATAATCTATCTTAAAATTAATGTAACGAAACTCCACCAACCGGCCGCCCCAAGTTAACAAGTTTGTTGCAATTCCGCCAATGGCAGTAGAGAATACCAGAAATGTAATAAAAACAACCTGGAGGCATTCATAAAAACTATTAATAGGCAATTTTTGCAGGTTGCTGTTTTATTCTCAGTTGAAGCAGCCTTGTCTAACATTGGAATGTCATGTGTCAGTTCAGATGATCGATTTTAAAGTAAATACTTAAAATTGACTTAAAAATTACTTGTAGTGTGTTATAGAGTGATATATAATATACACGGCTGTAATGAACAGGACGGATTCTGTGATATCAGGACAGCACAACAAATATTTTATTTTTATTCAAAACCATTATAATTTTCTTCAATGCATCCATTCCCATTTCCCCACCCAATTTTTATAGATAATTTATTACAGTTTTCACTGGGTTCCGTTGCTTCACTAATTGAACTGCTGATTTCTATAAACGAGTCATATGTACAGTTAGTTGGAATGTGGGAAGGCAGAACCTCTTCATAAAATGTAAGTTCAAGTGAGTTTGTATACTGGTAGAGACAGGACAAGTACATTATGTTTAAAAATGTACATTTCCTCGCAAAAATGAATAAAACAGCCAAAAAGTATGTTTTAATGATTAAAATAAGAACTAATATGCCACATCATCCACAAAAATGCAATATGTAAAAAAATACAAAAAATAGAAATATAATCACAAAGTTCCCTGTTTAGGATCCTTTTCCGCCAAAATGCGTTTATATCTGAGCATTTTATTGTTCTCATACAAAAAAGATGCAAATGCATCAAAATACTTGCCTTAATAACAACAAACAGCTAGAATGGAATTAATAAAAATTGTTCAAACTTTAATTTATCGATCTTCTGCCATAAAAGCTAGAATAGACACCCAAAAATTACAAAACTGAAATAATATATAAACAGGAAAAATGAAATTAAAAATTATTCAAAGTTTAATTTGATGATCCCTGCTACGCATAGAATAGATTCCAAAAATTACAAAACATAAATAATATATAAATCGGCATTAATGAACTGGACGGATCCTGTGATATCCCACAGCTAACATGGAATTAAGAAAATAGTTCAAAGTTTAATTTGTCGACACCCAGACGTAAAAGCGGGAACCGACTCCAAAAATGTTGTGATATACAATAAAAACCGGAAACAATGTACCCCAATTGAAGGAACGTAATATTAAGAAATATTTTAAAAACCGGTAACCGACTACAAAAATTATGTGATATATAATAAAAACCGGCTGCGATGAACCCGAATTGAACGAACAAAATAATAAATTGATCCCTGCCATAAAAGCTAGAATAACTCAAAAAAATACAAAATAGAAATAATATACAAACAGGAAATAATGAACATGATGGGTCCTGTGATATCCCACAGCTAAAATGGAATTAAGAAAATAGTTCAAAGTTTAATTGACGCATCCAGACGTTAAAGCGGGAACCGACTCCAAAAATCGTGTGGTATATAATAAAGACCGGTTACAATGTGCCAGAATTGAAGGAGTGGAATATTAAGAACAATTTGAAAAAGCGGGAACCGACAACAAAAATGTATGATATACAATAAAAACCGGCTGCAATGAACCCGAATTGAACGAACGAAATATTAAGTCGATCCCTGCCATAAAAGTTGGAATAAACTCCAAAAATTACAAAAGAGAAATAATATATATACAGGATATAATGAACAGGACGGATCCTGTAACATCCCACAGCTAAAATGGAATTAAGAAAATAGTTCAAAGTTTAATTTGTCGGCACCCAGACGTAAAAGCCTGAACCGACTATAAAAATTGTATTATATATAATTAAAATCGGTTACAATACTCCCCAATTGAATGAACGAAAGATTAATAACTAAATAAAAAAGAGGGAATCGACTCCAAAAATTCTGCGATATATAACAAAAAGCGGCTGCAGTGAACCCTACTAGGACGAACGAAATATTAAGTCGATCCCTGCCATAAAAGCTAGAATAAACTCCAAATATTAAAAAACCGAAATAATATAAAAAAAAGGATATAATGAACAGGACGGATCCTGTGATATCCCACAGCTAAAATGGAATTAAGAAAATAGCTCTAAGTTTAATTTGACGGCAACCAATCTAAAAGCCTGAACCGACTATAAAAATTGTGTGATATATAATTAAAAACCGGTTACAATGTACCCGAATTGAATGAACGAAATATTAAGAACTATTTAAAAAAGCGGGATCGACTCCAAGAATTGTGTGATATGTAATAAAAAACCGGCTGCAGTGAACCCGAATTGGACAGACGGAATATTAAGTCGTTCCCTGCTATAAAAGCTAGAATAAACTCGAACTATTACAAAACATAAATAATATATAAACGGGATATAATGAACAGGACGGATCCTGTGATATCCCACAGCTAAAATGGAATTAAGAAAATAGTTCAAAGTTTAATTTGTCGGCACCCAGACATAAAAGCCTGAACCGACTCCAAAAATTGTGTGATATATAATAAAAACCCGTTACAACATACCCGAATTGAATGAACGAAATATAAAAAACTATTTAAAAAAGCGGGATCGACTCCAAAAATTGTGTGATATGTAATAAAAACCGGCTGCAGTGAACCCGAATTGAACAGACGGAATATTAAGTCGTTCCCTGCTATAAAAGCTAGAATAAACTCGAACTATTACAAAAGAGAAATAATATATAAACAGGATATAATGAACAGGACGGATCCTGTGATATCCCACAGCTAAAATGGAATTAAGAAAATAGTTCAAAGTTTAATGTGTCGGCATCCAGACGTAAAAGCCTGAACCGACTCCAAAAATTGTGTGATATATAAGAAAAACTGGTTACACTGTACCCGAATTGAATGAACGAAATATTAAGAACTATTTAAAAAGCGGGATCGAATCCAAAAATTGTGCGATATATAATAAAAACCGGCTGCAATTAACCCGAATTGAACGAACGGAATATTAAGTCGATCGCTCCCATGAAAGCTAGAATAAACTTTCAATATTACAAAACAGAAATAATATATAAACATGATATAATGAACAGGACGGATCCTGTGATATCGCACAGCTAAAATGGAATTAAGAAAATAGTTCAAAGTTTAATTTGTCGGCACTCAGACGTAAAATCCTGAACCGACTCCAAAAATTGTGTGATATATAATAAAAACCGGTTACAATGTACCCCAATTGAAGGAACGTAATATTAATAACTAAATAAAAAAGCGGGAATCGACTCCAAAAATTGTGTGATATATAATAAAAACCGGCTGCAGTGAACCCTACTTGAATGAACTAAATATTAAGTCGATCCCTGCCATAAAAGCTGGAATAAACTCCAAATATTACAAAACAGAAATAATATATAAACAGGATATAAAGAACAGGACGGATCCTGTGATATCCCACAGCAAAAATGGAATTAAGAAAATAGTTCAAAGTTTATTTTGTCGGGACCCTGACGTAAAAGCCTGAACCGACTCCAAAATGTGTGTGATATATAATAAAAACCGGTTACAATGTACCCGAATTGAAGGAACGAAATATTAAGAACTATTTAAAAAAGCGGGATCGACTCCAGAAATTGTGTGATATATAATAAAAACCGGCTGCAGTGAACCCGAACTCAACGAACGGAATATTAAGTCAATCACTGCCATGAAAGCTAGAATAAACTCCAAATATTACAAAACAGAAATAATATATAAACGGGATATAATGAACAGGACGGATCCTGTGATATCCCACAGGTAAAATGGAATTAAGAAAATTTGTCGGCACCCAGACGTAAAAGCCTGAACCGACTTCAAAAATTGTGTGATATATTATATAAACCGGTTACAATGTTCCCGAATTGAATGAACAAAATATTAAGAACTATATAAAAAGCGGGATCGAATCCAAAAATTGTGAGGTATATCATAAAAACGGGCTGCAGTGGACCCGAACCGAACGAACGGAATATTAAGTCGATCCCTGCCATGAAAGCTAGAATAAACTCCAAATATTACAAAACAGAAATAATACCTATATAAACTGGATATAATGAACAGGACGGATCCTGTGATATCCCACAGGTAAAATGGAATTAAGGAAATGGTTCAAAGTGTAATTTGTCGGCACCCAGACGTAAAAGCCTGAACTGACTAAAAAACTGAGTGATATATAATAAAAACCGGTTACACTGTACCCGAATTGAATGAACGAAATATTAAGAACTGTTTAAAAAGCGGGATCGAATCCAAAAATTGTGTGATATATAATAAAGACGGGCTGCAGTGAACCTGAATTGAACGAACGGAATATTAAATCGATCCCTGCCATGAAAGCTAGAATAAATCCAAAAATTACAAAACAGAAATAATATATAAACAGGCAATAATGAACAGAACGTATCCTGTGACATCCCACCGCTAAAACTAAATTAAGAAAATAATCATTATCTTCTTCTTCCTCTTCTTCTTCCTTCCAAATATTAGGCCAAGGCCTGTTACGATCCTATAGAAAATTTTCCCTCCGCGTTTCATAGGACGACTCAGAGATCTTCGTTGTCTTAGTATATAATTATAAACAGCTTTGGGGATCCGATTTGAACTCATTCTTTCAAGATGGTGTTTCCAATTTAGTTGGTACTGTTTAATATAGTCCAAAACTGGCGTAGTCTTCAATATCTTTTAAGATATCGGTGTTCCTTTTCCGATACCTTCTGGTGTAACCCGCTGTTCTGCGCATGAATCTAATTCCACAAGCCGTTATTCTGATTTCATATTGTCTTTGTAGTGTCCATGGTTTACTACCATTGGTCAACACTGGTCTAGCCAAAGTATTATATAAACGTAATCTAGTGTTTTTTTTGTACAAGTGATTAACAATTCCCAAACGTTTATTATAACTAGTAATTTTTTCAGGGATATCATTTTCATCCCAGATAGAGAGATAATATCCAAGATATTTATAGTGATTATATATCTCTAAAATTTTATTCTGGAGACAGATTTTACTTTTTATGGGGTCCTTCCCATGAAATGCCATACTTTTAGTTTTGTTAGTTGATATTTCCATATTAAATTTGACAGATATTTTTTGTAAATTATAAATTGATTGTTGCAAATCATTTTCGGAATATGCCAGATGAGCTAAATCATCTGCAAAAATAATAGCATCGAGTTTGATGTTCCTATTTATGTTGTTTATCCTCCATTCGTTTATTATTCCATTCATATACATGATGAAAAGCACCGGTGAAAGTCCACATCCCTGTCTTACTCCAGTGTTGATCTTTTCCCAAGAAGTTTGCCATCTTGTTTAACCGAGATTTCATTATCTTTATAGATGTTGAAGATATTAGTAATATATTGTTGTGGAACGATATCATCAGCTAAAAATTGTAATAATATATTTCTGTCTACTTTGTCAAAAGCCTTTATGAAGTCAACAAAGGCGATATGAGTTTCTATATTGAATTTCTTGTGCTTTTCTAATAGTAGTTTTGGAGTGAAGAATCCATCTGTACAAGATATACCTTTTCTGAGTCCATTCTGCTCTTCTCCAATTATAATTTCATAATTTTTGTTTTCAATTTATTCTTAACTATATTAGCATAAATTTTATATACAGAGTTCAACAAGCTAATTCCACCATAGTTATCTTGGATTTGGCGACTTCCTTTTTTGAAGATTGGTATTACAATGGATTTGTTCCAGTTTTGTGGTGGTTCTTGTCCTTCCCATATCATATTAAGGAGAATAAGAAATCTGTCTAAAAAGTTTTAGTTGAAAATTTAAATAATTCCTGATTAATGTGGTCTTCTCCGGGAGCTTTGTTACTTTTTTAATGATTTAACATCAGTTAATTCCATCTATAGAAATTTGTTCCAAAGCAGTGTTATTAGAGATCGGTATTTGTAATAAATCATCTTTTTGTGTCCATAAATGATGAAAGTAGCTAAGCCAAGATTCTTTAGATATACAATTTAATTGTGCATTTTCTTTTGAATCATTATTTATTTTTTTAAAACTTTATATATTTTTGGTAGAGGCCTAGTGATATTTTCCAAAAATGATACAAACTATTCCCAGCTTTGTCTGTGTTTTTTGCGAACTTCATTTTTAGCTATGGCTCTCTTCCTATGATACTCTACTTTATTTTCATATTTTTTGTAGACAAGAATTTTTTGTATGCTTCACGTATATCATCAATTACTTTTTTGATGTTTTCATCCCATATCCGTAGTCCTTTTTTTTATCCCATTTAGTTTTGATACCCAGGCTTTCATTTGCTGCTTGGGTCAAAATACTTTGTAGAGTAAGCCATTCTTCTTCAATATTTTCGCCAACCGGTGTTTCTTGAACTAGACGATCTAATCTGCATTTGTATAGCCAGGTAATAGTGGGGTCTCGGAAAAGACTTGCTTTATAAGTATGGTCCACATTTTCAAATTTTATATTATTAATTATATTTTTATTTTTCCATCTCGGTGGCATAAGGATTGGACAAACAAGTAAGTAATGGTCTGATTCGATTTGAGGTCCTCTGTAAACTCTTGTATCAAGAACTATAGATGCTAATGTTTTATTACATATAGCATAGCCGATAATTTATTTAAGGCCCCTGGCTTCCAATGTATATTTGTGACTATCCTTGTGGTTAAATACTGGCAAAGTCAATTAACCGTAAGCCATTTCTATTACAGGTTTGCTCTCCATATGGTCCTATATATGAATCAAATTTAGTATTGCCAATTCTGGCATTTAAATCACCCAAAAATTATAATCATATCATTATTATTAATTGTGCAGATAACTTTCTGGAAGTCATGATAAAATTTTTCACTTTCTTCTTCTCATTCTACAGGTGCATATATATATCTATCACTGTTAAGTATCCAAGAGACAATTTTATTCGGACTTGAATTATTCTTTTCATTCCAAAAAGTATAGCATGTATTGAATTATTTCTAAATCGTTTATGAATCATAACGGCTACTCCTGCTTTTACACGATTTTTTTTACACCACTATAAAACTGAATGTAATTTTGAGTTTGTTTGGTGCCTTGTAATTTTTTTGTTTCTAATATTACAGCTAATGAAATCCCCTTTTTGCACAATATATCATCTAATTGATGCATAAAACAATTTTTTTCTTCCAAGAATTGTCCTTTTTCATGCTTTGGTCGTCATAAGTTTGATCTTTCCTGGAAATTCTCATATAAGACTTGAAAGCATAATAATAGTCCCTTCGATTTGTTGCTGGCCAAAGGAAGGCAAGACCAGTGATGGGGCTGCCATCTTATAGCCTCCTATCAGGCTTTTCTGGAGAAGAAAATAAAGGAAAGAAGATATGGAAGAAAGGAAAGACCACCTAGCCCTCGGATGCCCTAATAGCGTTGGGGTCAAAAAACAAGAGTTGACCAAGAGAGGTTAGGTAGTAAAGTTAAAAGAGTCTGGTATAAATAAGTGAAAGAAAGGAAGAAATACCAGATCGGTTAAAGATAAAAGTAAGGAGAAAAACACAAGTAAGTGGAATCAATGTTTTCTCAACTTGGGTACCTTGTGGTCGCCATCCACATATCCCCTAGATGGGGACCCCTGAGGGTAAGAAAATAGTTCAAAGTTTAATTTGTGGGCACCCAGACGTAGAGCGGGAACCGACTCCAAAATTTGTGTGACATATAATAAAAACCGGCAACAATGTACCTGAATTGAAGGAACGAAATATTAAGAACTATTTATAATTTTTTTTTCGGGATGCCAATAGTTGCAACATTAGTTGAAAAAAAGTTAGTATGAAATTGTGTGGAAAAAATTGAAGCGTGGGAATATTTTATAGATACAAGTTATTTAAACATTTTAATAAACAAATAATAATAAAAATTAACTACGTCATATTATTCATGATTTACCAATAACTATTATAGTAAATATTTCGAACGCTCTGCCATCTATGTCGGAAATTTTCAATAAACACAAACTGTAGAAGAAATTTATACGTTTTAAAATTGATTGATTTCTCTGCGGTCCTAAACATTTAAATAATTAGCATGAGAAATGAACTAGCCAGCTCTATCGATAGTGCCTCTTTTTCCCCCTAACTCTTAGCAACGATATTATTTATTTCATACTAAGGTGAGTTTTATATGTTTACGTTATTAAAATGAGTATGAAAATATTCACGAAATCTTTGCCACATAACATAAGAACTAAAATGTAGTGTGTGGCGACTCATTTTAACACACGAAGCAATAATAATTCTTAACTACCTTTTATTTTATACCATTCCGAACTTCTTGACCGGTTCTATTATGTTTGAACCCAATTTATGAATTTCTTAATATAATATTTTATATTATAGGTCAATATTTACTGATTTTCAGGAGTACTGTATCATTACATGTACTTTTAAACATTTAATTGCCGATAAATAATTAACTTAATATTGTAATTGTGTCGGCCGCGGTGTGCTAATGGTTGTTCCTTGCCTCTAATTCCGAGGGATGCGGGTTCAAACCCGGCGAGTCGATGGCTATTTAGGATGGAAAAATTCAAGAGACAGTCCTTCGGAAAGGACTTTAAGCCGTGGTCTCTAGTAATTATATAAAAATGGATGTTGGTATAAATTCTAAGACTTAGAGAAACCGACCTGCACATCTTCCTAGTGTCCAATCCCACCTTCACGTGGTGCAGCTGTTAGTAACCATATAACTTATACGTATAACTTATGTGGTGAACGGACGGGATGGGCTACTCACCAATTGCACTGGTCAGCATGGTGAGATACTGACCGATATGGTATTATTTCCACTTCCATACCATATCTCTTTTTTTATCTTTCCTATCCAGTCTCGCTGGACTGAACACTTGTTGTTTTCTGACCCCGATGGTATTAGAATATTCAATGCCGAGGGGATCATTTCATCTTATCTTTTCTGTCAAATTCTTCCTAAAGGGCAGATCAGGCTCTTAGCTGTAGTGGAAGCAACTGATCTAATGATGGACACCTGAAAAAAAAAATCCCTGGTCCTCCAGGTTGGGAAATGAACTTTGCTAATTGGAACATGGAACGTACAACGCATAAGGAATAAGATGGAGGAGATCCTTAAACAGATCGAGGATTTGAAGCAGGATATAATCGTACTGACAGAAACAAAGAAGAAAGGAGAAGGAATAGAAACTTTAGGATCGTATGTTCATATTTACAGTGGTGTTAAAAAGCATGTAAGGGCTAAAAGAGGGGTTTCAGTACTTATAAAAGAAATATAAGAGATATATCACAAACTGGGAAGCAATAAATGAAAACATAATTAAAATATTTAATCTTTTTGGTACAAGATGCTCTAAATTAGGAATATATGGAATTAGTGAGGACGAAAATTATTTAATAAAAGATGAATTTTTATAGTACATTAAATTATATTATGGATGAGATCGGGACTTCAAGAGAAATTATATTAGCTGGCGATTTTAACAGCAGAATCGGTAAACAGATAAATAATGATGTAGGCGGACCATATGGAGAATTGGAGAAAAATGACAATGGTAGAAGATTGATAGGATTTTGTGAAATTATTCACTTAAAATCCTAAATGGATTTTACCAACATAGAGATATTCATAAGTATACTTGGCACCAAGATACTCTTAATCTACAATCGATAATAGACTTTGTAATAATTAAGAAACATTCAATTTTAAAGACCCAGGATGTAAGGACATACAGAGGATTATTATGCGGAAGTGATCACAATTTATTGAATGCAAAAATAATATTTCCATTCCAAAGTAGAAATGACAGGCTAAATAAAACTAAAAATGAAGAGGACAGTTTCCATGACTTGTCAACAACTCTATACAACTTGGATAGTTTGGAGAATGAGAGCACATCACATCTGTATAAGAAAAGGCTAGATGATCAGTTACTAATCTCTACGTTTGAAATGCTCAGGAAGAATACAACTATATAGTAAAAAGTATTCACCAGGCGGCAAAAGAAGCTTTAGGAGAAGCAAATAGGGAAATAAATAAATTCAAATATTTTTGGAATGAGGACTTGGCAAAAGAAATAGCAAACAAAAAGGAAACATATTTAAAGTGGTTGAATACCAAAGATCTAAAAGACAAAATACAATATAAAGAATCTCAAGCAAGAGTTAGAAAGACAATTACGGAAGCTAAAAATCAGAGCTGGGAACAAACTTGTTTAAAAATTCAAACATGTATTGGAGGAAAACGAAGTACTGAATCTTGGAGAATTTTTAAAAATTTGAGAAATAAAAAAAGTGGACAAACAAATGTACAAACAATACCTATGACTGAATGGGAAAATTATTTTAAAACGTTACTATCAGAAAACAGGATATTTAATTTAGATAACGTTCAAAATATTCCAGAAATAAATAAAGATGAACATATACAATTGGACATAGAGGATATTAACATGAATATTCAATCATTAAAAAATAAAAGAGCTAGTGGTCCAGGAGGAAACTTGACATACCCACACCTCAATTTTTTCTGAAAACTGAATCTGAGCCTAGAGAAACAACAACTCCTAAAAAGAGGAGAAATAAAAGTAAAAGTAAAGGTATTAAAGTATCAAAAACCACTGAAAATATTTCTGAAAAGAAAACCCAAGATTTATCCAAACAAGTCAAAGTGAAGTCTCCCACTGTAGTATCAGGGGTTGAGACTTCTAATAAATTTGCAGCACTAGCTGTCACAAATATGGAAGCATCAACTTCTGGAACTTCCTCTACAGTGGTTCCACCTGTTATTGCTGGTCCATCGACCGATACGACAAATACTACACCTTCTCAAAATGTTGACTCTGCGAAACAGAGGCCCCCACCAATCACTGTCACTGGTCATGGGGATCTGTTTCGCATGAATAAAGAGATAAAGACACTCATAAGTGGACCACTCAAAGTTGTTAACATAAGAGAAGGTTTGCGTTATTACGCAACTACAATGGAGGACTTTTTAGTCCTTAGACAGTATTTTAATTCCATTCACAAGGAATACTATACTCATTTGACTAAAAAGGAACTTCCATTGAAGGTAGTGCTAAAACGGCTGCCTTCAAATACTCCCATTGACGAAATAGAAGAGGAAATTAGGTCCTTGGGATTTCCTCTGAAAAGTACTAGGCAAATATTTGCAAAAAAAGATAACGTAGAGAAACCTCTCCCCATTTTCATTCTTGAACTCGAGCGGACAGCTGAGGCTCTGAAAATTTATGACCTGAAGCGTCTGGTTTACTGCGTCGTATCGGTGGAATCTTATAGACCAAGGACTGGCCTCAAACAATGTTTTAGGTGTCAGTCATTTAATCATACCTTTTCCGCATGCTGCCGGAAGCCACGTTGCGTAATCTGTGCCGAGGCCCATGGACATAAGGACTGTCCAATTAAGGCCTCTGCACAGAGAGATTCTAATTTGCTTAAGTGCGCAAATTGCGGGGCTAACGGACACCCAGCATCCTATCGTGGCTGCCCTGTTTTTCAGGCAGCGCTTGTGAGTTATAATAGGGCAGCTCAACCCAAACAACCTATATCTCAACCTAGGACTTTCACTTCGGTGAAAGTCCAACCTAATGTTTCCTTTTCCCAATCCCTAAAGAAGGGCACCTCTTCACTAAACCAAAAGGTGAACAGCAATGTTCAAGGCCAGGGCCAGCAATTGCCTAAATTACAACTAGGGCAGCAGGTTGAGGAGTATCTCCAGGGTCTTCAGCCAATATTGGCTGAACTACCCTCTCCTATGGAGAGATTCCTTTTCCTGCACAGGATCTTTAACCTGTGTAACATAGGTTAAAGTTAAGTGAACCAAAAACTAAATAGATTGTGCGAGTTGCTCGCATAGAATGTGATATCAAGTTTCACTACCCAGTGCGACTTGATATATATATATACTGTGTGGACATATCCACAATCTATCATTCAGGTACGTAGACTAAAAGAAACCATATTGTCCCAATGGCTAGGATTAAACGAACCACAATCCTAAAACGATAGCCACTACGGAATTAACTGCCAAGACGCACAGTGTGCATCAGTATGCAGAGCCCAGGACGGTGCCAAGTCACCGTCACTCAATTGTTGTTGTTGTTGTTGTTGTTGTTGTCCAGGAGGAATACCAGCGGAACTATTAAAACATGGAACCGACCATTTATTTGAACGATTGAGAAAATTATTTACAAAATTTATGAATGGTGAAAAAGTTCCTAAAGAATGGAAACTAGGATACATTTCGACAATCCATAAAAGAGGGAAAAAAAAGACCAATGTGAAAATTATAGAGGTATAACAGTAACAAGTACTATGGGTAGACTCTATGGACGTATACCAAAATATTATTTGGAAAAAACTATAGTGTTATGGAATTAGAGGAACAGTCAGGATTTAGAGCAGGTCGTTCCACAACCGACAAATAATTTTGCATTACTCAGGTAATAGAAAAGAAAATGCAATATGGACAACCTCTGCACCTACTATTAGTAGATCTTGAGAAAGCATACGACAATGTCCCTATAGAGCAACTTATTCATTCATAGTGTTCTGCTCAAGAGCAGGCCTTTCACTGCAAACTCAGCATTCTCCACTCTTTCCTTAACTCAGCTTTCCTTTTTGTATCTGCATACAAACCATTTATTTTAATATTGTCTATCATCTGATGCCTTTTTCTGCCTCTAACTTTCTTTCCGTTGACCATTCCTTCTAGAGCATCCTTCAGCAGGCAGTTTTTTCTTAGCCAATGGCCAATCCAATTTCTTTTCCTCTTCTTTATGAGTTCCAGCATTATTCTTCTTTCACCCACTCTGTCCAGCACATCTTTATTTCTTACTTTGTCTGTCCATTTTATACGTTCCATTCTTCTCCATATCCACATGTTAAAAGCTTCCAGTCGCTTTTCCTCATTCCATCTTAATGTCCAAGTCTCTGCACCATACAATGCTACACTCCACACAAAGCACTTCACTAGCCTCTTCCTTAATTCTTTTGCCAAAGGTCCGCAGAAAATGCTTCTCTTCTTGTTGAAAGCTTCTTTTGCCATTGCTATCCTCTGCTTTATTTCTTGACCGTAGTTCATGTTACTACTGATAGTACAACCCAAATATTTGAAGCTCTCCACTTGCTCAATGGCCTCATCTTTAATCTTCATGTCTATCTTCCTTGGTTTCTTTCCTATAATCATGGCCTTCGTCTTATTTATATTTATCTTCATCCCATAATCCTCGCACTTATCATATAGCTCCATCAACATGTTCCTCAATGTCATTACATCTTCTGCTAATAAAGTCATATCATCAGCAAATCTTATGCACTTTATTCTTCTTCCTCCCATGTTTACGCCTCCCGTATTGCTGAAGCAATTATTCATTAGGTCTTCCAGGTAGATGTTGAAAAGGGTAGGTGATAGAGGACATCCTTGCCTTACCCCCTTCCAATTTCTCTTCCATCTGACAATTCTTCTCCTATCTTCACTTTTATTCGCTGGTTCATATAAAGACTACTTATGAGCCTCCTCTCCTTCCAGAGCAACTATGGATTGCTTTAAGATGTATGGGAATTAAAACTATAATAATTAAAGCTATACAAAATTTATATGACAATTGCATATCTAAAATTAAAATTGGCAGTAAATTGTCACATATTTTTACGATAAATAAAGGTCATCGTCAAGGTTGTTGTCTATCACCGACTCTGTTTAAAATATACGTACATGAAATATTAAAGAATTGGAGGAGAAAATGTTCAAGCATGGGAATTCCTATTTCAAACAACAAAACTTTATACATCTTACATTTTGCAGATGATCAATTGTTAATTGCACAAGATTATGAAGATTTAGAATATATGACTAGAATATTAACAAAAGAATACAAAAATGGGGATTAATTTTGAACATGAAAAAAACAAAATATTTATCAATTAGTGAACCAGAACAAAATTTAATTTTGGAGACTGGAGAAACTATAAAATCTTGTAGTGAGATCACATATTTAGGAATGAAAATAAATAAAAATGGGAGTTATGAAGAGGAAATAAGAAATAGAAATAATAAAGGAAAATTTGCAATGGAATATTGTGGTATAAAAATATAAGTAATAAAAATAAGATGAATTTATATCATACAATTGTTAAAAGCATCATTACTTATGGAGCAGAACTTTGGCAATTAACAACAAAAACAAATAAGTATCTTTTGGCAACGAAAATGGATTTTATACGAAGGGCAGCAAGAATTTCAAGAAGAGAAAAAAATTAGGAACAGTTATAAGGGAGAAAATGAAGATTGAAGACACTATTTTAGATTATATTAAAACTCAGCAATTAAGATGGTATGGACATGTCCAGCGAATGGAAGAGGATCGACTACGAAAATCTGTTTTGGAATGGAAACCTGAGGGAAAACGAGGCAGAGGAAAACTTGAAATTTCCTGGAGTCAGGGAATATGTTTATACATGAAGGAGTAGCATCTACAACCAGGAGATTGGATGGACCGACAAAATTGGCTATTAGGAATCGGACGATGTTAAAGGCATTAATCAACCGATGATCTATCTATCTATGTTGGTATGTCTGAGGTTATCAGACTTCGAGGTGAGGTGTTCGCAATGGCGCCAGTAAAATTATATTCTTTTGTCAAAATGAAATAAAAGTCTTAGTATTGCACAGTGGAATTGTGTATCATTCGTAAAGCTCCATAAGATGCGGTTAGCACTCGTATCTTTATCTGTCAGCAGAGGAAACCACAAGCACTCAAACTGTCTAACGAACTAAGATGTAACGTACTTCATGCTTTGCCCCATCCACTCCTAGAATCTAGCATCTAATTCGTGTTTTACACTCGCCCGTTATAGGGGAGGAAAAATATTGTGGATGACGTAGCTACGAGTTATTGTTTCTTCTAGTAGACCGGGGAATTTACATCGCTAAATGCACCAAAGGATTAAAATAGTCACACTGATGATTTTACAGACTATTTAACTCATGCCACAAATGCTTGTCAATGACCAATCACGTTTCAATGAATGCTGTTTTACAACCAATGACAGTCGTGTTTCACCTCGCTCTTTATCGATTTATCTTTATCAGCTCCTGGTTTTGTGATAAAGAAAGCTCCTCCTTTTTAATGGTCTAAACAGGTCAAAGCATTATTTTTCGCCAACAAGTACATTGAATATAGCAAATAATGAAAAGATTCCTTGATTTTACTGAGTTGTTTACTAAAAAACTAAATTAATAACCCGTAATGTTGATTATGATATATAGTTTGATGTGTTTCATTATTTCTCCACTTGGGTGCACTCTTACAATATTGCGATCTTCTTTGGCAATAAATAATATGATCAAGCAGCAGTGAATGAACATAACCTCACATTTCTGATTTGTTTTCAAACATCGCCGTTTACATTAAATATATAAATATTTTAAAATAACTATAGTTAAACAATGATTTGTGAGTAAACAGCTTAATTTTATTCGTTACATAGTCCTAACAAATGTCACTCTTGATTTCCAAATTCTCTACATAAATTGGAAATCACTCGTAGCATTACTTAAGAAGAGATTTAACCATTCATCATTGATTTAATCGCAAACAGTAGTGGAATTTATTTAAATATTACGAAAAAATGGTCCAGTGCGCATGGGCCTGTTTGCCCGTTCATCCTACATTCGTTTCACGATTGAAGAATAATACATAAGTCAATACTGATAAAACTGATATTAAAATTCCGTTGAGATAAATAGTCACAAAGTAAAGTATTAAAATAAATACCTGGCAGGTGTTTTCTTCTCAACCAAGTTAATAAAAAAACTTTTAAGAACTGTAGGCTTTTCGGAAACCGACTTCCATCATCAGTAAAGGATATGGATTAGGTCTACTAACTTTTGTTGTTGTTTTCCGACGCTTTTGACTTCAGCGTCGTTGGTAGCTACCGCTGATGTCAAAATCGTCGCAAAATAACAGTTAGTAGCACATATCCTTCTGTTGATGATGGCTTTCAGTTCTTAAATGATTAAAACAAATAACGTACTTGAGGACAACGATTACATACCCCAAGCCCCCACGCTCTAATAAAGTGAGAAACGCTACGCCCACTAAACCGCAGATTCATCCGCCGTACATTTATTTTAATATTTTACTTCATGAATATATATATATATATATATATATATATATATATATATATATATACAACGTGCTCCGCTTATAAGCAGGCCTATAATAAAATAAACATAATTTCAAAATTATACATCCAAAATTGTTAAGATTGGTAGTATTTGAAAGGGAAGATTGGGACTTTTTTAGGAATAAGAATACATTTTGCAAACATTATTGACACCCTATTGAGCAAGTGTTCGTGCTCCGGTGCATTTCAGTTACAGATATAAGACATACAGAATATATATTACAAAGATTTAGTTAAAAGGAGGGGAAAAACAAAAAAAATGTTAATTTTGGAAGAGTCACGCTTGTAAAAAAATGCAAATGTATTTTCACGAGAACAATTTCAGTAGCTTCATTCCATCGGAATACGCTAAAAAATGAAAAAATTGCAGAGTGAAGCAGGATATTATTGAGTAAATCATAACATTAAAACAAAGGAAGAATTTTATAATATAAAAATATTTAAAGCAAAAATCTAACCTTGAAGAGAATAATATTACAAATATTTCTTATAAAGTTATTTGTTGACTAAAAAGAACATCTCAATAATTAAAATATTTATTTTTCAAATGCCACAGGTTTTCATTTCAACATTTCTGGTGTTCTCTCCTGGCATGGCGTACTTGTAACCTACTTTTAAGGTTGGGGCGCCTGGAAGGCGGGGTTACGCTGCCCCGATGATATGAAAATGGATGATGACGGTAATGATGCGCCAGGAGAGGCCTTAAACTAAATTTAAGCTAATTAGGCGAATATGATATTGATGACTATTTAACTCATGCCCCAAATGGGAGTCAATGACCAATCACGTTTCAATGATTTCTGTATTACAACCAATCAGAGACGTGTTTCACGAAATAATTATCAACGTTAGGATTATCATATATTAAGCAAAGCTCCTCCTTTTTAATATTCTGAACAGGTCTGACCGTTATTTTGCAGTGACTGAGCCTATAACAAATACGGCTACCAGATTGTATATAATAGTGCTTACATGTCAACATTTGTAGCAATTGATTATACCACCAAAAAAAGAAACCACTGTTTGCACTTTCTTAAATGTATACGACATCAAAAATGAATTAATATACAGATTGATGTGTTTCATTTTTTCTCCACTAGAGAGCATTCTTACAATATTGCGTTCCTTTGGCAATAAATAGTATGATCTGGTTGCAGTGATAAACAAAAGAAGCAGTAGAAGCGTAGGCTACCTATCGTTTCTCATTAGTTTTCAAACATCACCGTTTACTTTAAATATAAAAATATTTTTAAATAACTGTAGTTAAATAATGATTTGTGAGTAAACAGCTTTATTTTATTCGTTAAATAGTCCTAACAAATGCCACTCTTGATTTCCAAATTCTCTAGATAAATTCACTCCTCACTTCGTGAGTCGTGAATTTATCGATAATTTGGAAATCACTCGTGGCATTACTTATGATAATGATGGCCATATGGTGTTCGGGGACCGTTTGGGCCTGAAAGTTTCCTGACATTTATCTTACAGGGAGGAAAAATCCGGAAAAAAACCTCGCACAGGAAACTTGTCCCGACCGTGGATCGAACCTAGGTCAGTGCGTGACAAGGAAGCACGCTACCTAGGGACCACATCAGTGGACGAAATTGAGAAGAATATTTGTGTCTAGTTGACCAGAATTAATAAGACTTCCTATGATACTATAATTCTTGAGGTGATTGTGATGTTTGCATAGTAAATCGTAGAGGATGTTGAAGAGGAAGAAGGGTTGCCTCAAGTCTAGCAAACTTTGTGAATTGGAAACCTCTGAGGAGCATGGTTGTGATAAGCATAACTTGACCCCAAGAGTTAGAGTTGCATCTCAACAAGCCAATTTCTAACAACAAACTTAGTGCTATCTCCATTGCCTCAAGATGTCATCTTCATCCCACAACTCAGATATAACATTCCAAATCTCACATATCTAGTTACAAGTAAACAGTATTATTTATACCGAGCCAGTTGGCTCAAGCTTTTGAGACTCCTATTCAGAAAGTCTCTGGTTTAAACCCCATTACTAACCAACCTCATTTTCCTTGGTAGTTAAGGATGCTTGGTTGGAATTTCATTGCTAAGACATCCCTTGGGATTCACTATTTCATGTATATGATAGCGGGAGTGTCTCGATCAAGCCAGTTTATTCAAGCTAATTTCACTACATATGTCAGTGAGTGATATGTGGTCAACACGTCGTCTAATGAGACATCTAGTGGCAACTAAGATATTAATTTTAAGAAGATCAATTCAATTTTGACCCGATGCATTCATTTAGGTTTTAGGTTTTTTACGAGGCCTAAAATCTTCAGACTCGAGACTCACGGCTCTTTCCCCGAGGACCTGTCCCTTGGGGGTTTCTACCGATTGCGGTCGGGTTTCAACCCGCGACCCTCGGGAGTAGAGGCAAGGAACATAACCACTAGACCATGGGATCGACTCACCATAATAGAATTTTAAAAAGTAATCCGAACCGTAGCCGAGCGATTTAGTATGACGCTATTATGCAGAACTAAGGGACTTTCTCTTTTTTGTCTGTTCAGAACACTGCACTGCATTAGAAATTAATATAATATATACCGTTATTTACCTAAACTTCCCTACCTTATTCAAAGGTAACTGACATACTAACAAGTAGGCCTACATGGTATTAGAGCCTATTTACCACTCGACAGACCTTTAATTATAAGATAGTATTCCATTGAAAATAAATGTCACACTACATTTTTTAATACTTAAATAATTTTCGACAAAGGTATTTGTTTCATAAGTAATTATGAATAATCAATACAATTTCGTGAAAATTACATTATCGTTATAAAAAGTAGACATTTATAAGATTAAGACTGGAAAAAAAAGTAAGAATATTTGAGAATAAAGTGCTTAGGATTTTTTTTTTTGGAAAGAATAAAGACGAACAGGCGGTTATATGGAGTGAACTACAGTATATAACAATGAGCTACATGATTGTCATCGTATAGGCCTAGAAAATGTAATAAGAACAGTTAAATATCGTAGATTACAATGTTAAGTCTTGTGGTACGAATAAAAGAAAGGCATGGAATATTCTTATTAAAAAAAAAACACAGAGGGAAATCGTCGAAAATAATGAGGTGGAAAAATAACTTCTTCTTCTGTTCTTCTTCTTCTTCACTTCACGGGCTAGGCAAAGTTGCCTGTTCCGCCACACAGTTGTTCTGTCTATCTTTTCACTGGCCTTCCTACATTCCTTGAACCTCTTGGCATGTAGTTCAATGCTGTATTGGTAACATTGCTCTTTCTACATGTGTAAACCATTTCTCTAGATTCCAAACTCATCTCTCTCACAGTGTTCAGCCGGACGGATTTAATGGAAAAATTACATTAACCATTATTTGTTGGAGGTGAATTGTTCAGGGAATTATTGGAAAATATAAGTTAAAGATAAGAATGTATGGACAGCTTATAAAAATCCACGCATCCATGAAGCTCCAAACTAATCAAAACAAACTAACTTACTATCACTATCTAACCCGTAGGTTCATGGCCGCGCGGAATTAGGCTCTTCATATATCCCTATCATGAGCTAATGTTATCCAATGTTATAATTTACTTCCTTCAAATCATGGTTAAGGTTAATCTCCCACCTCATTCTTGACCTATATATTAGGCGCTTTCCCTCGGTTTTTTCTAAAAGGAGTTTCCAAGTCTCTCTTTCATTCCCGTTCGTGTCAAATATGTCCCATCGCAGTCGTAAGTCAGAGACTTATTACATCTAGTTTTCCTTAAAGATCATGTAGCTCACTTGATGAAAGTTAAAAATTAAATTGTACCTGTTGGTAGGTGCCGTCGTCCTCAACTTGTTAATGTATTGTATATAAAATTAACTGGAGCGTTTTCGGAAGTTACCTTCCATCTTCTGCAGGTTGAGTTTCTGTTACTTGTTGTTGTGTACGGTGATGTATACTCCAACTGTTTGTAGCAGCAACTCTGCAACTTGGAGTATACATCACCGTACACAACAACAACAAATAACGGAAACTCAACCTCCAGAAGATGGAAGGTAACTTCCGAAAGCGCTCCAGTTAATTTTATATACAATATATTAACAAGTTGAGGACGACGGCACCTACCAACAGGTACAATTTAATTTTTAACTTTCATCATATGACTTCACCTCAACGAAATTTGATATGAATTTTACTAGTATTGATGTAGCTCACTGTTTTGTAATCTTTCCCGTTCACCTTTCTGATCGTCTCTCTCTGGACCAAATTTTTTTCCTAAGAAATAATTCTCAAATACCCTTAATCTTTTCTCCTCCCTTTAAATAAGAATCTATGTTTCATATCCATATGATATAATTGGGAGAATAATATGATAATAGTATTACATTATTTCTGTTTTTTTCAGAGAAGTTGGGATGAAAGGAGTTTCTGTAATGCGAAATCCATGCATTTCAAAATTGAGCCTATGTTTAATTTGTTCTGCACTTCATTTCTAAGAAAAAAATTAGGACCAAAGAGAGATGAGCAGGCAGGCGAATGGAGAAGACTACATAACAGTGAACTACATGATCCATATAGAAAACCACATATAATAATAAACCCTCCATGGTATCTTTACCTTGTCGTGGTGGAGTGGCTTGTGTGCTTAAATGATCCTGAGAGCTATGCCGGCGGTAGCATTGCTGCCGATAGGGTAATAAGAAAAGTAAAGTCTCATAGATTACAATGGGCACAACATGTGGCACGAATGGGGAATGAAAGAGGGTTATTGAGGCTTCTTGTAGGAAAACCAGAGGGAAAATTTCCCAGTTGGTAGACCAAGAATCAGCTGGGAGAATGGCATTAACCATAATTTAAGGAAAGTAATTTATATAGGGGTTGATTGGAAAATATTAGCTCAGGATAGGAATGTATAAAGAGTTTATGTCCTCGAGGCCAAGAACCTACGGGTTCGATAGTGCCAGTGAGTTTGTTAGTTTACGTAATTCCTGTTTGTAATTATCGTTTCTAGGTAATTGAATTCAAACGCTTCTTTAAAAATTTCCTGGGTTCGTTAATGTCATATAGTGTGTTATATAAAATTATTAATTATTTATGGAATCGAACATTAATTCTGGTTATTATAAAAAAATCCTGTGATTATTATACAGTACGCATATACATATCCATGTTTATCATAAGTAATGCCACGAATTATTTCCAAATTATCGATAAATTCACGACTCACGAAGTGAGGCAAGTGAGTGAATTGACGGCTACGTATAACTTGAGCGATGAGGTTTATTGTAAAACTTTAGTTTCTGACAAATTTCATATTCATTTTTCCCATTCAGAGAAAACTTATTCAGTTCCAAACTTTAAATTGTTCTACTGTAAAACTGTGAAAACCTGACTTTCCACCCCCTCAAGCATTAGTGCAGTAAGGTTGCCTGTATTGTTCCACATTTCACATTAATATCTACTTGCAAGCAAAATTGTACAAATGAGCCAATCATCCCCAACAATAATTTTAAACGTGACAAGCCTTTTGGACCGTTTTATATCATCAGTATTCATTAAATTAGCTTTGCATGATGATTTTTGTAGAGGGAGTTGTGATTGATTGGTATTTTTTCGTTTAGTGCTCATCTTTTTCCAGTTTTTTTTTTTAATTTATATTTCTTCGAAAACATTAATTTTAATAATTATAATACTCTTTGCTTATTACTGAAAACATGGTATTAATTGTATCTCTTTGATGCCTGCTTGTATGAAGTGCTTTTGCGTTATCGGAATTTCCTTCCGCGTATTTGAAGTCTTCAAAATGTTCGTTGCATCTCTTGCTAAAATTGTTATGGTTCTCCGATAACTTAAATAACTACTTCAACTATGATCAAAATATGATTCTTAAAAAATCATATTATTACAAAAGTCGCCATTTTCTTTTCATTTAACTGAGATTGACCCATAATACAGTATTTGGCAGATAATGTAGTTGGAGATGCACAATCTCCTGTACTATTTAATTTTGTACCAGAGCGTGTCATCAAATCTTTGGAGGATGAAGAAGGCCTACATCTCAATGGTATTAATAAGCTGTTAGTTTATGTTGATGATGTAGTACTTTTGGGCGATAGCGAGGAGATACTAAAGGCCAATACGCACACACTATTGAGTAACACTAAGAAATTGGGACCAAAACTAAATATATAACACATGGACAACTAATGACAAATGAGGGACATTTTGAGGAAGTGGCTGAATTCAAATACCTAGGAACAATAATCACAAATAGGAATGAGATGCACAAAGAAATTAAACATACTGTAAACTCAATTCTGGAAACGCGTGCTATTATGTATTACAGGAACTCTTGACGTCCCAATTCCTTTCAAAAAAACTTTAAACTGAAAATATATAAAAATATTATTCTACCAGTTATATTATATGGATGTGAAACGTGGACTCTTATTTTAAGGGAGGAAAGGAAACTACGTTTATTTGAGAATAAAGTTCTTAGGAAAAGTTTTGCGCCAAAGAGAGATGATTAGATAGGTGAATGGAGAAGACTATGTAACAGTGAACTAAATTGTCTTTATAGGAAGCCAGATATAATAAGAACAGTTAGGTCTCGTAGACTGCGATGGGTAGGGCATGTGGCACGAATGGGGAATGAAAGTCGTGCATGGAAGCTTCTTCTAGGAATACCAGTGGGAAACCCGCAGTTGGTAGACCAAGAATGAGGTGGGAGAATAACATTAACTATTATTTGAGGGAAGTAGATAATACAGGGAATGATTGGAAAACATTAGCTCAGGGTAGGGATGTATAGAGAGCTTATGTCCGCGCGGTCATGAACCTGCGGGTTCGATAGTGCCAGTTAATTAGTTAGTCTTCAAATGGCAGAATAGAACAGATGAGTGTCGCTAGTGCAAAGGGCGGGAAAACACATGGTTAGGCTTAGAGCGCAAGAGTCCGCTAAATATAAAAAGTGGAGCTCGATACGCAAAATTAATTTAACACTTTTATTTCACATAATTAAATCTTGAATATAATCTGCTTAGTTTGACTATGCGCTACTTCCTCTTCATTCGCGGAATGATAGCTTAACCAATTTTTTCTACAACCTTAATTATACTGATAGAATCTGTTCGACTTTATCTAGAAAAACTTTTACATATAAGAAAATAACACTTGGAGACAATGTTCAGTTTACTTAAAAAAAATCATATAACTAACTTACAGACGCTACCTAACCGGAGGTTCATGACAGCGCGGAAATAAGCTCTCCGTGCATTCCTATACTGAGCTAATGTTTTCCTAATCATTCCCAATATAATTCATCTCCCTTAAGTCATTGTGAATGTTATTCCCAAACTCATTCTTCCTCTTACTATTTAACGATTTTCCTCTGGATTTCCTACTAGAAATTTCCCATTAGTGTAACATTTCTTTCCCATTGCATTCTACGAGATTGAACTATTCTTATAACATTTAGTTTCCCGTAAAGATCATGCAGCTAACTGTTAAGTTCTTTGCTCTATTCATTTGTCTGTCGTCTCTCATTGGTCCAAACATTTTCCTAAGCACCTTATTCTCAAATACTCGTAATGTTTTCTCTGTCTGTAGACACCATATTTCGTATTTGTATTATATAAATGGAAGAATGACAAGTTTATGTTTTCAGATTACCATTTTTTTGTAGAAGTTGGGATGACAAGACTCCCTTTATATCATAAAGCTATGCGTTTTCTGAGTTGAACCTACTTTTAATTAAATATTGTTCTTTGGTATCTGAATTCCGCAAATACTTCAAACTTTCCTTGCAATTCATGTGGAATAGTTTAAGGAAACTGGGCAGTATGAAATTATATTTATTTCTTCTTTGTTGCAATGTTGCAATATCCCACATACTTGGGAAATCTGTACTACACAAAGAAGGGACAATTGGAAAATTGAAAAAGAAAGATCTTTGGCGCTTCAAATTAAAAAACAAATTCATTACAAAAACATTCAGTTTAAAAAAAATTGTCGTTTACACTTTCGCTGGCATGTTAGTAGTCCAGATTTTCGCTTTCCAGAAATATAACAACTTATATAAAAATAATATAATTAGTAACTCTTAAAATTAATTTTGTAATAATATTTTAATAAATATGTTGATGTCTTTTTAAATATTCTAAATTTAAAATTTAGAAAAATATAATTTGTATTAGAGTATAGGCAAAACGCATTTCAAATTTGAAACTGATATATTTATTTTGGAATGAGTTGCATAAAATTGTATGCTTTTTTACGATTCAAAAAATGAAATTTATGGGAAACTGAAATTGATTATTAGTCTGAGTGAAAATAAATGAGGTAAATTTAGAGCAATTGGGTAGTATTAGAAGGGAAACCACGAGGTTACTAAAGAGTAAAATGAGGGATTATTTGAGAGAGAAGATTAATGATCTTGAAATGAATGCCAAAAATAGAAACTTTAGAGAATTACATCAGGGAATTAGGATAGAAATGAAAGTATTCAGGCTAGAACAAACATAATTAGGAATGGAAATGGGGATATGAATGCAGATTCCAGGAGTATATTAAATAGATGGAAAAGTGATTTCAATCAGCTATTAAATGTGCATACAGAACAGGATATTGAAGAGGATAATTTACAGACAGCAGAAATGCTAATCACATAATCAAGTGCATTAAAGGTTGAAATGGCGATAGAAAAGTTGAAGCTATATAAAGCATCAGGTTCAGAGAGATCCCAGAAGAACTGAATGTATACGAATGTGTCTAAATGACACACAGAGTAGGGTGAGTGTAGGCAAACGGTTTTCGGATACTTTTGAAATCCACAATTGGTTGAAGCAAGGAGATTCACTATCTCCTCTATTATTTAATTTTGTACTAGAACATGCCATCAAATCTTTGTAGAATGAAGACCTACACTCAAGGGTATTAATAAGCTGTTAGTTTATGCTGATGATGTGGTACTATTGGGCGATTGTGTGCCAACCCGCACACACTACTGAGAAACACTAAGAAATTGGGACTGGAAGTAAATATCAATAAAACTAAATATATGGTCACAATAGAAATACATTATATAATGGAAACGACAACTAATTACAAATGAGGGAAATTTTGAGGAGGTGGCAGAATTCAAATACCTAGGAACAATAATCACAAATAGGAATGAGATGCACAAAGAAATTAAACATAGGCTCAATTCTGAAAATGCGTGCTACTATGCATTACATGGACTCTTGTCGTCCTAGCTCCTTTAAAAAAAACGTTAAACTGAAAATATATAAAACTGTTATTCTACCAGTTATATTATATGGATGCGAAACATGGACTCTTACTTTAAGGGAGGGAAGGAGATTACGAGTATTTGAGAAAATAGGAAAGTAGGAAAACCAGAGGGAAAACGCCCAGTTGGAAGACCAAAAATGAGGTGGCAGAATAAAATTAACTATAATTTGGGGGAAGTAGATTATACAGGGGATGAGTGGAAAACATTAGCACAGCAGAGGGATGTATGGAGAGCTTATGTGCGTGCGGCCATGAACCTCCGGGTTCGATAGTGCCAATGAGTTAGTTAGAGTTGCGTCTGAGTGAAAATTATTTATTTTAATGGAATTTAAAAGTGTAATAAGATATTCCTAATATGCCTAAGTACAGACCTACTTTTAAGTCTTCTTTACCGTATCGTTCAGGTAGGCATATGATATGTTTACTATGATACAGGAAATTATACATTAGTAGATGAAGTCAGACTTTCTTTCCATCTCTTTTGTCTCTTCGATATGAATATCGATCTGTCTCAATTGACCTTGTATTATTTGCTCTACGTATATGAGCGTTCTACTCTTTTTCTAGCTTTTTTTAAAAATAATGTCTTAAAGTTCATTTTTTTGCATTGGTGTCTCACTTCTCTGTTTCTCATTCTGTATAATCTGGTTATATGAACTGTGATTCGTAGTGTACTGTAATCATATCTGTTTTATTCATTTTTTTTTGTCTTTGCCCGAATTTAATAGCATATGTCATAATTGATCTCACTATAGTTTTATATATGAGCAATTCCATATGTGACTGACTGACATTTACAATACACTTTTGCTGAAAAATGCTTGCAATAAATATTACAATTGGTTGAAATTAGAGGTGTTATATACGTGATATGATACAGCAAAAGTGATTAAGATTGTACATAAATATACAACTTCTGAATATAAACAATGTTATTTATTATCTATCAAAGTATGTGTGAGTGAAGTAAAAAGTAAAGTAATCCCACTACAGGCCTCAGGAGGCCCTTGGGGCAGTAGGAGGTTAAGGCTCCCACTATTTCTGGACAATCGGCACTTGATGTCAGCCGGGTTGTCAGCCCTGCGTGACGGCCGCCTTTACCCCCAGAACAGGCGTCTGGTACTCATTTCCGTTAGAGGCTGAGTCGACCCCAGGGCCATAGTGCCGCCAGAAGGTTTGGGTCAGTTTAAAAATCCTGACCCCACCGGGACTTGAACCCTCGACCTTCCGGCTTGTAGCTCAGTGCCTTAACCACTACGCTACGGCGTGCCCCCAAGGTAAAGTGTTCCCACTACAGGCCTCAGGAGGCCCTTGGGGTAGTAGGAGGTTAAGGCTCCCACTTTTTCTTGACAATCGGCACTTGATGTCAGCCGGGTTGTCAGCCCTGCGTGACGGCCGCCTTTACCCCAGAACAAGCGTCTGGTACGAGTGACTGACATAAATGTCAACTCATCATGCAGCTTAACATGTTCATCTACATCATTTTCTGAAATGTGATTCTTAATTCAATTTTCCAATTTGGAGGGCACATTTCAAGTTGTATTTTAAATAAAAAATAAACCTAAATCACAATTAATAACGAAATTTGACCTAATATGTGTTTTGTGACTGACTGACATATCTGAATTTTATTTAGAATTTCAAAATGCAAATATTACACAAATGTAACAAAATACTATGAAACTAGATGAACAGCTTCGGTAACAGAGATTAATAAAGAACTGCAAATATCTTATCTTTTCTACGAAAATTGTCAAATTTAATTTTACTGTAAAATAAATATTAATTTAAATCAATAATGTAGTTACATTAACTCGCTTACCATGTATCATTTAAATTACATAAAGGAACGAAACTATTAAATACTTAATAACAAAGTGCCTTCTCTATTGTTAAATACACCTACTACAATTGTATGCATGTGTATATATATATATATATATATATATATATATATATACACAAACCGCTGTGGCCTCGAGGTAGCGTGCTGCCTTGTCACGCAGCGGGCACGTGTTGGATCCCCGGTCGGGACAAGGTTCCTGGGTGAGATTTTTATCGTGGTTTTTCCTCACCAAAAAAAAATGTGAGGAAAAATTTAAGGCCCAAACGGTCCCCGAAATCATATGGCCATCGCAATCATCATCATTCATATTCATCTTATCATCATCATCGTTCACCGGTGTGGAAAGCAACGGGAAGCTACCACACCCATAATTCCCTAGTATAGCATGAAAATGCTATGATTGCAGTGAAAGACCTGCCTTTGGCCAGAATTACTATGGATGGATGGATGGATATATATATATATACATAGTAACTGATTGCAATTTAATCCCGCGCCATAGCCGAGTGGTTAAACCAAGAAGCCTTGGCACAGGGCTATGGGACTTGCGCTGGTTCAAGTCCCCATGGAGGAAACTTTTTCTCATTGAATTTCGGCCGGTATGGGACCAGTGCCCACCCGGTATCGTGAGGCATTTAGTTAGCTACAATAAGTAACAACTCCAGGTTAATAAGACCAATTATAACCGCTGGGTGAGCCGATATACTGACCACGTGTCACCCCTACACTGGCTTATGATCATCTACCTCTGTGATTAACAGATGTGGACGTGAGGCCAGCAGCCGGTAGTAGACCAAGGGCCTTCTAGGCCTGTCACGCTTGGAGTGGAGTCTATTACAGTTCACCTGATGTAACATTTAATATTTTTGATTTTTAGATTGAACCATTGAAATAAAAAATGTAAGCCTTCCAGAATGTACACATTCTTAATAAGTTAGTTATTTATCAGAGTGCATGTACTTTCAAAACAAATTATCGTAAATCACATTAGTAAGCTGTCCAATTGCTGACGTAGTGAATTATACTTTTAAACAATCATAAAAATATAACTCTGAATAGCCGGAGTTCTGATGACTCGTATCATAAATTTTATCATGGAATTTCGGCGATAATGAGATTGGTGCCCGCCCAGAATCATGAAGAATTTAGGCAGCTACGATATATAGCGATTGCGGTCGAGAAAACCAGCCATAACGGCTGGAGTATCCGACATGCTGACCACATGTCACCCTATTTGTTGGTTAGATGATTGTCCACCTCTGTGATTGATATACTTGGATGTGAGATTAGCAGCCAAATTCTTTCTAGGTCTGCCACGTCATTCAGTTTTTTTTATACACACGAACTTATATATTTGTTGCGCTGATTGTTTGACAGTTGTGCATACTCTATATCATACGGATCCAAAGCTTTCACGCTGTATACGCAATGAGTCTGTGATAGATGCAAGATATTCAAATGTTTTTTTCTAAAAATTTCTTTCCGTTTTCTTTATTATTTTGTGACTCCAGTTATTTGGTTCTCACATTACATAATTCTGCACCATTTTGTATCTTCTTTCCCGATTTTTCATACATCCGTGCCATCCTTTTTACTTGGCCGCCAATCGCATCTATAGCCCCCTTTTCATGGTACGATTCAAAGAAGTTCAATTTTATGCCAAAATCCAATATTGTAAGTAAACAGTGTCGCATTGCTAAATGTATAGGTCTATTTCTAATACCTGCTGCTCCAACTGAAAATTTTTATCACCTCAAGTTATGGAAGATATCACTATAGTTAAAAAAAAACACTTTTCTTTAGCAAACATCTATAGCATACTTGCTGTGTGTCACATAACCTGACACTAGAACAAAGTATTTCTTCTGAACTTCTCTGTCACCTTCCATCTAAACTAGGCAACAGCAATTAATATTGAGATATGCTAATTTTTCCAATGAACTTCCTGGATCTCATTTTGTTCTTTGTAGGTATAATTTTCTGAGAAATCAACAAGTATGGATACTTCGTTTACTGCAACCTTTTTCCTGAATATATTTAAATGCTTCCGCTGTCTTTTAGTTCACATTGACCAGAAAAAGGACCAGTAAAAATTTTATGGAACAGCTGAACCGAACAGTCACCAGATTTCCTATACCATATTTATGTTAATCCTCAGCGGAGAGCAGCAAGCAACTGACTGCACCATGCGTATTAGCATATATATGATAGGAATAAAAGTCAGTCAATCAAGGGACACTAGTGGGAAAATTAATGTCTTTAATACGTTTTTGTTAGTTGTGTACCGATAACGTAGAATCCAAGAGAAATTTTTATTCCATCAATTATTATGTCGTGTACAGAAATTTGTATACGTTTTCCGTGACTGTCTGACCATAGCTTGCAGTTAACAATAAATAGGACACATTTAAGATAAATAGAACATTAGAATGCAATTAATAGTATTACATTTACGACTAGAGAGGACCAAAGTATGGTTTAACAAAAGTTTTGTAAAAATAAAACGAATTAATACGACCAAATCATTAAGCAACAAATTGGTAAAATTTTGCGTGTTTTCACAGGTTTGGAATATGACAAGTTCTACCACTAATATTAGATTAAAATAATACACTTTTTGAACATTATCTTATAGAATAAGAACATTTGATCCTTAGAGATATATATTACGCCAAAAAAATTATTCCTGGGTCAGTTTCAAAATTTTCACCCCGGTATAACATTTTCATGGAATCGCTCATATATTTTTAATTTCAATATTAAATATTAAGGCCCAACACGCACACTGTATTGAGTAAATCTATGGAATTGGAACTGGAAGTAAACATTAATAAAACTAAAAATATGGTCACGCATATAAATGCATTATATAATTGAAATAGACAGTTAATGACAAATAAAGGACATTTTGAGGAAGTAACTGAATTGAAATACCTGGGAACAAAAATTACAAAATGGAATGAGATGCAGAAAAACATTAAACATATGCCCGATTTTGTAAATGCATGCTATTATTGTCCCAACTTTTCTAAAATGAAATATTAATTGAACATTAAAAAAAACTATTATTCTACCAATTATATTATATGGATGCGAAACGTGGACTCTTACTTTAAGGGATGTGAATTATTACGAGTATTTGAGAATAAAGTTTTTAGAAAATATTTTGGACCAAATAGAGATGAACAGACAGGCGAATGGAGAAAAGTACAAACAACTTCAAGATCTTTATGGGAAACCATGTAAAATTAGAACAGTTATGTCTCGCAGACTGCGATGGGGAGGACATGTGGCACAAATGGGGAATGAAAGAAAGTCATAGAACTCCTTGTAGAAAACCCCGTTAGAAAACATCCAGTAGGTGGGCCAAGAATGCGGTGAGAGTTTATCATTAACCATGATTCGAAGGAAATAGATTATACAGGAGACGATTAGAAAACATTAGCTCAGGATAGGGATGTATGGAGATATTATGCTGGCACAGCTATAAATCTACTGATTTGATACTAACAAAGAATTTATTAGTTGTTTTCAATATGAAGACATTTATTTTTCCTTGTGACATATTTCAAGTAACCCGGTATTCCGGAGGTTTTAAATATTTGGCGTTTTTACTTTATTTATTACATCCCTGTGACAAGTTATGTTTACTTAAATTTGTGCTCATTGACTCACTATACAGTAATAACTAACAGTTATACATGATTTTCTTTTTAACACATTTGAAAAAAAATGACAGGAGAAATTAGTGTTTCTACTATTTAAGGGTTAAGTTATGAAATTCAAAGTTTATTGACAGACCAAGTATGAAAATGATAAATTCTACTCTGAGACTGATTTTAATGTCAGAAGTTGACGAGTCATTAGCATATAGGGTTGTCGGTAATTGATTATTAGAGGAGTGACATTTTGATATGGGACAAAGTCACACTCGGTTTGTCGTGAAACTTAGAGATAACCAGCCGCCGGACGCTGGTGGACGGAAATGGCGCCCGCCATCACGCTCTTCTGGCGCCAGTTAGTTTAGGCGTCACTCAGATACAGAACATGCTAATGCTAACAAATGGAAGGTACAGAAAAGTGGAAGTATCTTTTTTTTTTTTTTACATTCACAGAAACTCTATAGTTTTATTGCAAACCCCATCTATGTTTATGGCGACATGGAAACCATTCTATAGATGGCAGCAAATTCATTTAAACTGCTTTTAAAAAGCTCTTCTTTAACTGAACGAAACAAGTTGCATACATTAAAAGCATCCTGCAACTATCGGGATTACTTTCCGTGAAATTTAAATTTTTAAATCAAGCTCTACATTTAATGGATTACAATTCGAAATTGAATACATTTATTCAACCTTATAAACATAGAACAAATTATAGTGAATGGACTATAACGTGGCAGATGTGTTACTGCTAATCGCGTAAACATTCATACTATTACCAGACTTAATTCTCTCTACAGTTATAGTTTCCAATTTAACATTTGCCAGAACACTGTCCAATTGCTGGCAATGAATGAGTCTGCTGATATTCTTGTAAATAAAGATTGAATTAATCCAATGTAAAATTACAAAAAACATAAAAATATTGTTACAATTTTCAATTACAATCGAATCCGGAGATATTTGTCCGAGGGTAGGCCTATATAAGGTCCTAATACATCCATGTCTTCTAGGGCTAGGATCGTTATATAATAAAAGGTAAGGTTTACAATGCAGATAGTATATATTATTCAACTGTTTGTGTGTGAAACCAAAATAAAATACAGTCAGAAGTCTAACTTCTCACTATACTATTCAACTATGTGTGTGTGAAACCAAAATAAAAGACAGTCAGAAGTCTAACTTCTCACTATACTTTCAACTATTTGTGTGTGAAACCAAAATAAAAGACAGTCAGAAGTCTAACTTCTCACTATACTATTCAACTATGTGTGTGTGAAACCAAAATAAAAGACAATCAGAAGTCTAACTTCTCACTATACTATTCAACTGTCTGTAAGTGAAACCAAAATAAAATACAGTCAGAATACTAACTTCTAACCATACTATTCAACTATTTGTATATGAAAACAAAAGAAAAGACAGTCAGAAGGCAAATTCTCACTATACTGTTCAACTGTTTGTATGTGAAACCAAAATAAAAAATAATCATAAGTCTAACTTCTCACTATACTATTCATATAGCCATCGCAATCATCATCATTCATATTAATCTTAGATTAAGCTTAGAATTAGGGACTCTCATAGCGCACCGCTATCATCATTATCACCCATCATATCATCGTGGCAACGTAACCCCGCCTTCCAGGCGCCCCAATCGCAGAAGTGGGTTACATGTACGCCATGCCAGGAGAGAACACCAGGACTGTCGAAAGACAACTTGGGGCATTTGCAAAAAAAAAAAATCAACTGTTTGTATGTGAAACCAAAATAAAAACAGTCGTAAGTCTAATTTCTCATTATACTAAGTTACAATCTTAACTTCTAGTACATAACAATCCTAGTCCTAGTCAAAAGCATGTTTTCCAATCATTCACTGCTTAATTCATCTATTTCAAATTATGGTTAATAATATTCTCCCATCTCTTTCATGGTCGATCTGTTGGCCTCTGGTTTTCCTACAAGAAACTGCTATAACCCTCTTTCATTCCTCATTCGTACCACATGTCCTGCCATCGCAGTCTATGAGATGTAACTATTCTTATTATTCTGGCTTTCTATTAAGACCGTGTAGCTCACTGTAGTGTAGTTTTTTCCATTCACTTATCTGTTCACTTCTCTTTTGTCCAAAATGTTTCCTAAAAACTTTAAAACTTTATTCTGAAATACTTGTAATATTTTATCCTCCCTTAAGTGTTGAAGTTTTGCATCTGTATAATATATAACTGGGAGATAAACGGTTTTATATACTTTCAGTTTACCTTTATTTTTTATAGAGTTGGGACGAAAAGTGCCCCTGTAAGGCATAATAGCATGCATTCCCAGAATTCTGCCTATATTTAATTTCTTTGCGCATCTCATTCCTCTTTCTAATTTTTGTTCCCAGGTATTTGAATTCAGCTAATTATTCTAAATTTCCTTCATCCGTCACTAACTGTCCACATACATTATACAGTGAGATTCGTTTAGTACTGGGCAGCAGACTGGGTTTTCTATCTTTCAAAACTAAATACCGAAACAGACATGAGATTTTAGCTTTCCAATTTTAAACTGAATATTTTCTAGAACAAGAAACAAATCTCAATTAAATAAATATGCAGACATAACAACATCGCATAGCACAAACCCTGCGTCTGCTGTCCAAAACTAAACTGATCACACCGTATAATGTATTTCTATGTGTGGACATATATTTAGTTTTATTTATATTTACTTTCAGTCCCAATTTCCTAATGTTACTCAATAGAGTGAATATGGTGACCCCTAGTATCTCCTCGCTATCGCCTAATAATACTACATCATCAGCATAAACTAAAAGCTTATTAATATCACTAAGTGAAAGAATTGAGGAAAAGGAATTAAAGTGGTTAGGACATGTTTTAAGAATGGAAGATGAGCGATGGCCGAAGCAACTATATGAATGGCATCCTAACAGAAAGAAGAAAAGAGGAAGACCAAGGTTAACATGGAAGGAACACATGAAGACAGTAATGCAAGCTAGAGGGCTAAGCATCGAAGATGCCCAAGACCGTAGGCTTTGGAGGTTTGGCACGGGAAGACGGCAGCAGCTGTAAAAACCCGAAGATAGAGATAGAATATCACTAAGTTATAGGCCTTCTCTATCCTTCAAAGATTTGATGGCATGCTCTAGTATAAAGTCATCATCATCATCTTCATTCATGGATTAGGTCTGTTGACCCGTTCCGACTTCAGCCCATCTCTTTCTAGGTCTGCCCACATCTCGGGTGCCTTTAGGTTTGTATTTTGTTACTTGTTTTGGATATCTGTCTTCATTCATTCTGTCTATGTGTTGCTTCCATTTTTGTCTATATGTATCCATTTTATCAGTTATTGCAAATATTTCAAGTTCCTGTCTTATTTCTGTGTTCTTGATTCTGTCTTCCTTAGTGTACCCTTTAACAGATCTCAAAAATTTCATTTCTGCCGCCGTTATCCTACTTAGGTCTTGTTTTTTATGTATCCAGGCTTCTGAACCATAGAGCAGTACCGGTACTGCCAACATTTTATAAAATTTCAGTTGGGTCTCTCTTGTTGTTTTGTTATTTAGTGTTCGTTTTATCGTACCACATATTCCCTGGAATTTTGCTATTTTATTATTTATATCATTACCATAATTAAATGAAATGTCACATCCTAGATAATTGAGATGGTTCACCTGTTCTATGATTTTGTTGCCGTAGTGAAGGCAACTTCTCTAGGAGACGAACACTCCGAAATTCCAGTTCCCTGCCCTCCAGGAAGAGGGGTTTGGCTAGAGGCTGGTAACCTCTACTAGTAAAAAATAACTTACTCATAAACTTCAGCAGAAGAAAAGCCGGATTGATAAACCTTATGACGAGTATAAAGTATTTTTATTATTTATTTATTTTTGAAAATGGTTGGAGTTTAAAAGTATAATAATCTAATAGCCGCCGAGAACAATGTACTTTATTTTTCCATAGTTGATTTTTACATTGACAAAAGTCTCACGAGCCATTAACAACATTTTTCAAAGTAAAACTCAGCTAGGGAAAAATTGAGGTTTCGGTGACAGAGGGAAATTTTTAAGTATTGATTGAATTCAAATATCTAGGAATATAATTATAAACAAGAATGAGGAGCAGAAATAATTTAAATATAAACTCAATTCTGAAAATGCATGCAATTACGCATTACAGGGAATCCTGCCATCCCAACTTCTCTAAAAAAATGCTAAATTTAAAAATATATAAATCTGTTATTATCCTAGTTATATTGATGCGAAACATGGACTCTTACTTTAAGGGAAGAGAAAACGGGTTCTGCTCCGGATGAATGGAAGGACGCAATAACTGTTCCGATATTTATAAAAGAAAACAGAAGAGAATATACAAATTATAGAGGAATAAGTTTTTTACATTCAGCTTATAAGACATATGCAAAAATTGTATCATATAGAATAAATAAAATAGATGAAACAATATTACGTGAGGAACAAAATGGATTTAGAAAGGGTAGGTCAACTATATATTGCGTTTTTACAATGGCCCAATTGATAGAAAAAAGAAAAGAATTTAATTTACCCACATATATAGCTTTTGTTGATTATACTAAAGCATTTGATAGTGTAAGTAGAAATAAATTATGGAACATACTAGAAATGAAAGGAATTCCTCAACACCTAATAAGAGCCATTCAGAGTTTATATATACAAACAAATTTTAAAATATACTGCGGAGATAAAATTAGTAAACAAAAAATAGAAATAAACCAGGGAGTAAGACAAGGGTGTCCGTTGTCACCAGTATTATTTAATTTATACTTGGACCATGTCATAAATGAATGGCAAGAACAAATTAATATAAATAGTGTATTGACAACTCTGCCTTTTGCAGACGATCAAGTAATAATGACAACATCAGAAAATGCTTTACAACAATTCCTTTATACTTTAAATAATATCTCTCTAAAATACAATTTAAGAATATCTACATCTAAAACAAAAATATTAGCTCTGAAAGGAAAATGTGCAATAAGAACAAAAAATAGTGATATAGGCCCTACAATGTAATTATAGACCAAGTTCAGAATTTTAATTATTTGGGATGCCATTTAGGTAATGACAGAAATTTAGATAAACACACTAAAATACAACGATTCAATTATTTATGTGGCACAATTAAACTTACTTTATTGAATAAAACTAGAAAAGAAACTATTTTAAAATTTTACAAAGTATTGGCAGTTCCATCTCTCTTCTATGGATGTGAAACCTGGACATTAACAAAGGCAGATAGTAAACAAATAGAGGCTGCAGAAATGAATATGTTGAGAGCAATAGCAGGATACCAAAGTACCGATAAAAAGAAAAACGAAGATATAAGAACAGAACCTAATATATTTAATCTCTGTGAAAGAATAAAATACTATCAAAATGCTTACCTTCAGCACGTATTACGAATTAATGAACAGCGCATACCAAGCAGAATGTATAATTATAAACCAAAAGGGAAAAGATTGTTGGGAAGACCATTGAAGAGATGGAATGACCAATTCGACCTATAATGAGATCGGAACAGGCCATTGGGCTTAATCCTTGTTGTTGATGATGATGATGAAAATATTATCAACATCTGAGAATAAAGCTCTTAGAAAATGTTTGGAACAAAAAGAGACCAACACACAGGTAAATGGAGAAGATTACATAACAGTAGGCTACATGATCTTCGCTAAAACAAGATGATATAATGACAGTTAAGTCTCTTAGACTGCGATGCGCATGACATGTGAAACTAATGGGGAATGAAAGAGGAACATGGAAACTCCTAATAGGAAAACCAGAGCTAAAGCTTGTAGTAGGCAGGCCAAGAATAAGGTGGAAGAATTACATATCCATGATTTGAAGAAGGTAAATTTATACAAAAGGACATGCCTAAAATCTACTGAGAATAACTAGTTAATTTGAATTTGCGTTATATCAAAATCGTATTTTAAAAGAAATCGTAAAAAGAAAATTGACCTTCCTCGCCCGGGTTTGAATCCGCAATCCTCTGATCTTTAGACTAGTACGAAAAACCACTAATGTTCGGAGCCTTAGTATATAGACCTACAGTAAATCGATCAATATGTTGTTATAGATTTATTGAATGCCCTGTGAAGAATTTTTCCAATGAAAAGCTATAAATGTTCCAGTAGGGAGACTTGGGCTAGCAAACACTTGTTGTTTACACAGCCTCCGAAGCGTGCAGTTTGGAATTGCAAGACACCATCATGGAGTCTTGTATTGAATTGTTCGCCTGCATTCATAATAGCAAATAGTTGGCTCGCACCTTGTATTGCCTGCTATTGACAGCTTGTGTAATAGGTCTGGGTGGTCCAAGAGGGGTTCTCAGGAAATTGAACTTTAGAGCACGTTCTCAATTCCCCAGTGGCTGATCCATTTCTTAACATTCAACTACACAACTTCTAACTTATAGGCTTATTATCCATGTAAAAATTATTCATTTTTATACTCATATCAGCACTTCACTTTTTTACAAAATTGCGTCACGCAGGAACTGCATAAACTAAGCGAATCCTCAGAAAAGTTGAAGTTATGATCCGATTTTGTTGATTTACGGAATATATTTTTCTTTTGTTAACCCTTAAACTGGAAAAACTTAATTTCGTATGCCAACTTATTTACACGTGTACGAGTGATTATAAACACACACACACACACACACACATATATATATATATATATATATATATATCCATCCAAGTCCACCGCTGTGGTCTCTGCCTTGTCACGCAGCGGGCCCGGGTTCGATCCCCGGTCGGGGCAGTTTTTCTGGGTGAGGTTATTATCGGGGTTTTTCCTCACTTGTAAGACAAATGTCAGGAAAACTTTAAGGCCCAAACGGTCCCCGAAATCATATCGCCATTATCATCATCATCATCCTTATCATTATCATCATCATCACCATCATCCTTCACCGGTGTGGAAAGCAACGGGAAGCTACCACACCTACAATTTCCTAAAGCTACAAGCATAGCATGAAACTGCTATGATTGCAGTGAAGGACTGCCTTCGGGCAGAATTGCTATGGATGGACATGCATCCATAGTAATTCTGCAATCTTATTATTTTCTTGCTATGCTTTGCAGCTTTACTATGAAATTATAGGTGTGGTAGCTTCCCGTTGTTTTCCACACCGGTGAAGGAAGATGTTGATAATGATAAGGATGGTAATGATAAAGATGATGGCTGGATGATTTTCGAGATCGTTGGGCCCCATGCTTCCTGACATTTGTCTTACAGGTGAGGAAAACCCCCGAAAAAAACTCACCCAGGAGCCTGCCCCGACCGGGAATCGAACTCGGGCCCGCTGCGTGACAAGGAAGCACGCTACCTTGAGACCACAGCGGTGGATATGTATATATATATATATATATATATATATGTATATATATACATATATCGAATCCCGTCCAGGCATTTATTTTTCTTATCATACCATATATATATATATATATATATATATATATATATATATATATATATGATATGAAAAGATAAATGAATGCTTGAGTCGGGATTTGAACCCAAGTCTCTAATTATATATATATATATATATATATCATCACTGTGTTACCAGATGTAGCATTAGAGCATGCATCCAGGAAAATATATTCTCATTAAAATGCTATCTTGTTATAAAAACTGTTAGATGACAATGCGGACGTTTCCCGCTGACTCTTATGATTTGAGAATTATGCATAAGGAAGGAAAATTAATGTTTACACTGGGATATCTGGATAACATAGCTGATAACGCACTAATGTGTAGAGTTAGAGAACCCGGGTTCAAATCCCGGTTGATGCATTCATTTTTCTTTTCATGACATACATAAGTTAATATCTATTGTATATTGTATAATTTCACAAAAATTTCAATAATTCCATCGATTCCTGTCATTGTAATTGCGGCTTCAGTTACCCTTATTTCCCTATAGATATCAGTGATTGACATGTGGTCAGTACATCGCCTCAATGAGACATCTACTATGTCTCTAGTATATTATTTTAATGGGAAAGATCGGTTGAAATTTGCTCTGAATCACTAATTTAGACTTCAGGTTCTTTTACGGGCCCGAAAAACTTCAGATCGGGGCACACAGCTTATGTCCGTTACGGAGGAGTTGTCTCTTGGATTTTTCCATCCTAAAAATCCATCGAACCTGACCGGATTTGAACCCGCGGCCTTTCGGACTAGAAACAAGGAATGACGTCGAATCTCTCTCTCTTTCTTTCTCTTTCTCTCTCTCTTTCTCTCTCTCTCTCTCTCTCTCTCTCTCTCTCTCTCTCTCTCTCTCTCTCTCTCTCTCTCTATATATATATATATATATATATATATATATATATATTACTATGGATATAGGCCTATATATATATATATATAGGCCTATATCCATAGTAATTCTGCCCGAGGGCATATCCTTCACTGCAATCATAGCATTTTCATGCTATGCTTACAGCTTTACTAGGGAATTGTAGGTGTGGTAGCTTCCCGTTGCTTTCCACACCGGTGAAGGATGATGATGATGATAATGATAAGTATAACGATGGTGATTATGGCCATATGATTTCGGGGACCGTTTGGGCCATAAAATTTTCCTGACATTTGTCTTACAGGTGAGGAAAAACCCCGATAAAAACCTCATCCAGAAAAACTGCCCCGACCGGGGATCGAACCCGGTACCGCTGCGTGACAAGGCAGCACGCTACCTCGAGACCACAGCGGTGGACATATATATATATAAGTTATACTGTAGAATTTTCGCGGATATAAGTATGATTAAGAAAGTTTTCTTGGGTTTTCCGCGTCATGGATTCAAGGTCGGTCTCTGGCCACTGATTTCGACGTTTCGGCATGATAATGCCTTGATAATGACATGTGGGATCATGCCAAAACGTCGGAATCAGTGGCTAGAGGCCGACCTTGAATCCATGACGCGGGAAACCCATGAAAAGTTTCTTAATCACATATATATATCATCAAGGGGCCCTAAATAATTCAAACTGAACATGATCCACGGAAATAATATATTCTCCATATGTCATATTGTAGAAAGTTATTCACCTGTCGCGAGTTTTTTTATTCATATAAAAACTTTGAAGAGAATGAGTTCACACTATAGAAATAAAAATTGCCTATAGGAAAGTGTGGTTTGAAAATATGGATCCAATAAATATGTAAATATGTCGGATGAAGAGCGCATGTTATTGGCACATCACCGAGCCATGATACAATGTTAGAAATTGGTCCTGTTAAAGTCATACGACCACTGCTCTAGCGTTTATCAAACATTCATACTCTTCTGATGTTTCTCAAACTCCAATTTTTTATGAAAAACTCTTTACTGAATAACAATCAGAAAATCCAACTAAATTATTTATCTGGGTGATTCTTAATTGTGTTTTTTTATTCATTTAAGGTGTTCCTTCCACAGGAAATTAGGGGCTGCTGAATGTTCATAGAAATACATGTTTAGGGTCTATATTTGCTTTAACTTTGTTTAAACTTTTATCCTGGCTGATTTATATAATGTGCATTTACTGATTTGTAGATCTAGCTAAATCACTGACATTCATAGCCACGCGATCATAAGCTCTCCATGCACCCCTAACCTTAATTAACGTATCCAATCATCCCTTCATCTCTCTCAAATCAAGTTCAATGTTATTTTCCCCCCTAATTCTTGCCTAGCTACTGGGCTCTTTCCCTCTGGTTTTCTTTAAAAAAAATCCACGCTCCATTTCCCATTCGCGCTACGTGCCGTGCCCATCGCAATCTCCGAGACTTAACTATTCTTATTGTCTCTTGTTTCCCATAAACACATTTTAAGTCTCCGAGACTTAACTATTCTTATTGTGTCTTGTTTCCATAAAGACATGTAGCTCACTGTTATATAGTTTTATTCCATCCGCCAGTCTGTTAATTTATTTCTGGTCCAAATATTTCCTTAGTCTTTTACTTTTAAGTACTCATAATACTATCTGCCCTCTTAAAGTAAGATACTTTTTTTGTCATCAAGTATTATAATTGTATAAATTACTGTTTTATATATCTTTTTTTTAACATTTTTGGAGAGACGTTGGGGCGACAAGAGTCTCTGTAATGCATAATAGCACGATTTGTAGTTCTGAATAATTAAATTAATATTATTATTACTATTTTTATTATTAATTTAATTGAAGAGGAACTTCAAATCAATACATGTATGCCTACTGTTATTTCCTACGATACAAGGACCTCTCGAGGCCTGTCGTGAGATCACTTTATTTTTTACAATGAAACAATAAATAGGAATTAACTATCTAATTAACTCACTAGCACTATCGAATCCGGGAGTTCGTGACCGCACGTCATAAGTCTCCATCATCCCTATGCTGAATTAATATTTTCATCCCCTGTATAATTTATCTCCCTCCAAACATTGATGTTATTCTCCCATTCATTCTTCGCCATCCTACTGCACACTTTTCTTTTGATTTTCCTACAAGGAGTTTTCGTATTCCAATTTAATTCCCCATTCGTAATACATCTCCAATCCATCGCTCTTCTTATAAGATCTAGTTCCCCATAAAGGTAATTTAGCTCACTGCTAGTTTTCTCCATTCACCTGTCTATTCGTCACTCTATGCTCCAAAACATTCCTAAGAACTATATTCTCAAATAGCGTCATATTTTTTTCTTCTCTTAAAATAAGAGTCCATGTTTCGCATCCGTATAACTGGAAATATAGCTGTCTAATATTTTGTTTAGTTTAATGTTTTTTTCAAAGACGTTTCATGACAAGTGTCTCTGTACTGCGTAACAACGTGCAATTCCAGAATGTATCTTATTTTTCAATTATTTTTGCATATAATTCCTGTTTGCAATATTGTACACAGATATTTGAATGCAAACACTTCTCTAATTTTTCCCTCATTTGTCATTAACTGTCCACTTCCGTTATAAATAATGCATTTAAATATATAACCAAATATTAATTTTTATTGATATTTATTTCCAGCCCTGATTACTTAGTGTTATACTCAATAGGGTGTGCAGCAAGATTATAAAATTTAATTTAAATTTAGAAGAACCCTTTTTCCCCCCAACATAGCGAAATTGAAATCATCGATTTCACTTGGATTTTCCATGTTTTTTTCTTATTCTTCTTCGATGGTACTACGGTGCTTGTAACTTTTATCTTGACCTCCTTTTTAACAGCAATACATTCACTTCAGTCACTTGTTTTTGATTTCCTATTCTTGATTCTAGCCTGTTTTACAACTTCCTGTACATCATCCAACCATCTCAACCTAGGTCTACCAATCATTGTTTTACTATCCCGTTTAGAGTTTAAAACCTTTTTAGGTATTCGATCGATATTCATCATACAGACATGGCACAGCCAATCAATTCTTATACATTTAATATCAGTAATGGTGTCAATGTCTTTGTATAGTCTCTCAAGTTCTACATTTGTTCTTATTCGCAATACACCTTTGTCACAAACTGATCCATACATATTTCTTAAAAATTTCCTTTCCCAGACAGATAATATATGGACCTCTATCTGATTGTGTCCAGGCTTTACTTCCATAGCTTACAATGGATTTGATGATGGTTTTATATAACTTTTACTTTCTGAGATATGTACCTTGGCTTCATAACGTTATCAAGAGCTCATTGTTTATCATTGATAATTATCGAAAGATTAAATAAAATTGCACAAGATGTCACGTTATCTCCATTTTTATTTATTTTTTTTTTGACATTCCCTGTTTTTAAACTATGTTCATGTTTGCTTCGTTATATGCGAATTTTCATTTTCTTGTAAACATTCGAGATTTAAGTAACGCACGAGATTTAAGTAACGCATTCTAGGTTAATAAATTCAAACTCCAGGATAGAGAGGTTCCCATCCCCTGACATTTCCAATTGGCTCACGTGGCGGGGAGAAGAGAGGAAGAAGGGGAGACAATTATATGAGACTGGGCAAACGAGGAGTTGATTTATAAATACAGGAATCATGAAAATTGATAGCGTGTCCACAATCTCTACGGAGAAGGGGAGAATTGTGGTCTCCCTCCCGGTATTAAATCGCAAAATTTACGTTTTTATCTGGTTTATGGCATCATAGTCCGATTTAGCAGATTCATTACCGTGGCGAGTACTGTACTATATCCCCACAACCTGTACTCAGATTCCCAACACCTATCGCATCTGTGATAGGCTCCAACTACTGGGTGTTAAAACATTTTACAATCTTGGGGACTCTTATGCTACCATGCCATCAACATAAATTCAAGTAAAAAACGGAAAACAAACAATTAATTTTGCAGTATGTGAATAATTGCCTGAGAGAAATACATATTTTCAAGTATGATGAGTGTTTAGCTGCTATTTATTAGCATCTAAAAACATTAGGTGTAGGATTTCACGTGAAACGAAAATTTAAAATTCGCTCAAGCGGTCACAATTTTCTATGTTTCACAACGAAACTCAGTATATGCTATTAAAATAATCACAGATAGGCCCTTCCGTCCACCCCTTGGGATACCTCGGTCGTCATGACCATATTCCCAAGTCCTAGTTCTAGTCCTCCCTATCCTATGTTCACGTCCACGTTCAAGTTCACGGTCCTTAATCCAACACCCCAGGGAGAGGGTGTTGGAGTTTGCAGTTCTGGGAATTGCTGAGCTACATAGTACATCAGGTCGCTCATTCCTGATGACCCCACAGTTGGTCCACGGGCTCCATGAGCCTAGCCGGGAGGACTGCTGTCGCAGATCCACCGACCATTCCCCTGTTCTGCCTCCAGGGACGTGTCCTGCAGCCGTTTTGAGACCGGCTAGGGCTTCAAGCCCAACAGTGTGAGACTTTTAGTACATCCAGATGCTCATCTCCTGGCGACCCCACAGTTTGTCGACGGGCCCGTAGGCCGAGCCAGGAACCAGTACAGTTGCTCCCCTCTGCACTGGTCCGAGCCGAGCCCTGGTGTGCCCCCAGGGACGCCTTCTGCAGCTGTTGTGGGCCAGTACGGAGCTCGCAAGCTCCAACAGATGAGCAAATAGTACGACAAGGCGCTCAACTCTTGCCTACCCCACTAATGGTTCACGAGTCCCTTGGACTTGACCGGGAGGACTCTCTACAGATCCACCGACCTTTCCCCCAGTGCACCAGCTGGGGACGTGTTTGGTTGCTGAAGTGGGTCCAGCCTGAGCTATAGTACGTCAGGTCGCTCAACTCCTGACGACCTCACAGATTGTCCTTGGATCACTCGGTTCCAGAGTCGGCGCTAAGTCTCCGACCCAAAAGACCGCGCTTCCTCCTTTCCCGAGCTTATTGACCTGGTGGTAATTCCCAGCATTAGGTATGATCCAAAACTCAGTGAAATCTGACCATTAGAAGTGGGGGGTTTAGCTGAAATCCAAAAAATAATTGACTCTAGCAACCCGCCATGTTTGGATCATCGCAATGTATAACTTTGTGTATACACATTTTCAGGTACGGAGAGTGTTAAGTGCTGTTACGATCTAAAAACATTAGATGTAGGAGTTTAAATGAAACGAAAATTTAAAACACACATTTAATTTATTTAATCGTTGAAGCGTACGCATGCATTAGCTAATATATATATATATATATATATATATATATATATATATATAGGAATTTAGCTTCATTTGCTGTTTTAATAAACATTAGAGTAAATAATATTGGCCTCGCTCGGTGGTCTAGTGTTTACTTTGCTTGTCTCTAGTCCCGAAGATTGCGGATTCAAACACGGCCAGGGTCTTTGGAATTTCAAGAAAGAAAAATCCAAGGAAAAACCATCCGCGGGAATAACTTCAAGCAATGGGTCACGAGCTTGAAGATTTTTCAGATCGTAAAAGAACTCCAAGCCTTAATTAGTGTCTCCAAGCAAAATGTAGCCGAATTTTCCCAACCAAGTAATGCCTTTGTGAAGTAATATGCTGGACATATGTCACTCTAAGACATATGTAGAGAAATAAGCGTAACTAACATTTTTTATCCAAAGTCACCACGTTGTCATTTCGACATTCTGGTATTCTCTCCTCGCATGGCGTTATTGTAACCCACTTCTGAGATTGGGGCGCCCGGAAGGTGGAGTTACGTTGCCCCGGTGATATATGATAGGTGATGATGATAATAATACGCCAAGAGAGGCCTTAATCCTAATTACTATGGTCAATAAACTCCAGCTAGGCGAGCATCCATGTATCCATTAGAGGCACGTGTGGTACACATAGACACACATAAAACACACAGTGAGTAATCTATTGCAATACAAACCTCGGAAACGGTATATGATATGGTATGGTTATAAAACACACAGTGAGTAATCTATTGCAATACAAACCTCGGAAACGGTATATGATATGGTATGGTTACCCATACAGCATTAATTATGAAGTTAGTTCAAAGTAAAATCTTTAGAGGATGAAGAAGGCTTACAAGTCAATGATATTAATAAGTTGTTAATTTATGTTCATGATGTAGTACTATTGAGTGATAGCGAGGAGATACTAAAGGCCAACACGCATACATTACTGAGTAACACTAATAAATTAGGACTGGAAATAAATATCAATAAAACTAAATATATGTCACACATAGAAATACATTATATAATGGAAATGGGCAGCTAATGACAAATGAGGGACATATTGAAAAGTGTCTGAATTCAAATACATAGGAACAATAATTACAAATAGGAATGAGGTGCACGAAGAAATTAAACATAGGTTCAATTCTGGACATGCGTGCTATTACGCATTACAGGGAATCTTGTCGTCCAAATTCCTTTCAAAAAACGTTAAACTGGAAATAAATAAATATATTATTCTACCAGTTAGGCCTATATTATATGGATGCGAAACATGGACTCTTACTTTAAGGGAGGAAAGGAGATTACGAGTATTTGAGAATAAAGTTCTTAGGATTTTTTTTTGGATCAAAGAGAGATAGACAGGTGAATGGAGAAGACTACATAACAGTGAACTGCATGGTTTTTATAGGAAGTCAGATATAATAAGGGCAATTAAGTCTCGTTGATTGCGATGGGGACCGAAAGACGTGCATGGAAGCTTCTTGTAGGAAAACCAGGGGGAAAATTCTCAGTTGGTAGAACAAGAATGAGATGGGAGAATAACATTAACCATGATTTGAGGGAAGTAGATTGTACATCGAATTATTGGAAAACAGCTCAGGATAGGGATGTATGGAGAGTTTATGTCCGCGTGACCATTAACCCACGGATTCGATATTGCCAGTGATCCAAGTCATGGATCCGTTATAAATTTTATGAACTAATGCACTATATCAATGGAATATTTTTGGATTAGATTACATTTCTTTTGGATTTTTTAAGTTTATGGATTTTACACTAGTACAACTTAAAAAAAGTGAAAATCTCAATTCAAATTAATGTAATCCACTTAAATAAGGAAAATTATTCATAATAGACTTTCTACGAATAAATAATATAAGCTTCTGGATTCTTCCTCTTTATTTAGGTGTAGAATTTGAATTGAAATATATCTAAATTACAATCTTAACTTATTGCTTGTACCGTAGAGTAGGTACCTAGCAGGCGATGAGTTACTTTCTATAAATCCGAAATTGATGTCAAAACGTTTAATAATATCAAGAGTTGGGCTTTAGGTTAACTGTGGTCAAAGAAAGGAAAATAATCCATCAGCCGGCTATAAAAAAATCATCACTATCATCATCATCATCCTTCACGGATTAGGTCTTTGTCTGTTCCGATTTCACGTCTGTTCAGCCCAGCGCTTTCTTTGTCTTCCTATCAATTTTCGTCCTCCAGGATTATACATCAGTGCCATTTTTGGTATCCTATCCTCTGTCATTCTTTGCAGATGTTCTATCCAATTGTTCCTATGTTCTTTTATTTGTTGAAGAAATATTCGCATTTCTAATATGTTCTTCTCCTGTACAAACTTTCACAGCCCGTAAGAATCTCCATACGTCGCCACTGGTAGTACCATCATTGTGTAAAATCTTAGCTGCATATATTTCTTCATTTATTCCTCAGTTTTCGTCTGATTGTTCCACACATTTGTTGAAATTACTGCATTTTCTTATTTATATCTTGTTCGACTTGTTATATCGCAGTCCAAATACTGGAAGTGTAAAATCTGTACCAACACCTTTTTTTTTGTGAAAAAAAAAGAAACATAAGGTACTTCCACTTTCGACATAGTTTCACTCCATTTCTTTTCAAATAGTCATTCAGTGACTGCGAAGTCATATTAGTTTCCTTCCAATTATTTTAAACAGAAGCGTTTTTTTTTCCCCCTAACCATGTTTGACCCTATAATTTCATCAGCCGTACAATATATATACAATTCGCCTTTTTTTCCAAAAAACGAAACAAAATAAAGAGGGTAATTTCGTGATATCAAAAATTGTGATAGGTAATTTCGAGACTTTTTCTTCCAAATTCATTAGAAAAAAACAAGTTACACACTAGTTTAGTGAATTGTATAAAGGAGTGGAAGGAAAATATAATTTGATTCTAACGATCAAAACTCTATATAAAACTATATAAGACCTTTTATTGTGCTTCATTATTCAGGAATAATGGATCCTTCATAACTGATTTTTTTTTTTTTTTTGGCTTCGACAAATTCTAAATTCCAAATAATCAAATTAAACAGTACCAACTAAATTGGAAACACCATCTTGAAAGAATGAGTTCAAATCGGATCCCCAAAGCTGTTTATAATTATATACCAAGAGGACGAAGATCACTGGGCCGTCCTATGAAACGCTGGAGGGAAAATTTTCTATGATCGCAACAGGCCTTGGCCTAATACTTGGAAGGAAGAAGAAGAAGAAATAATCAAAGAACTCTACCTTTGTATGTCTTGCTTTTCCAAATTGTTCACACACATTTTCCAAGATATTTATCAAGGCATTTTATTGGCCTATCAAAATTTAGAAGAATGATAACAAGAGAATTTACCTTCAATACCACAGCGCCGGACATGTTTGTACACGGAATCTTTAACGATTTTTATCACTAGAATATGGGGCTTACTTCTCAGAAATCACTAATATTACTTAAATCTAAATTTAATGATTTTTTTTAAGTTCCACATAATGGAAATGTTTATGGTTGAATAACAACTATATTCAAAAATGTTAGGACTGGAAGTAAATATCAGTAAAACTAAATATATGGTCACACGTAGAAATTCAGTATATAATGGAAATGAACAGCTAATGACAAATGAGGGAAATTTTGAGGAAGTGGGTGAATTCAAATACCTAGGAACAATAATCACAAATAGGAATGAGACGCACAAAGAAATTAAACATAGGCTCAATTCTGGAAATGCATGCTATTATGCATTGCAGAGACTTTTGATGTCCCAACTCCTTTCAAAAAACGTTAAGCTAAAAATATATAAAACTGTTATTCTACCAGTTATATTATATGGGTGCGAAGCATGGACTCTTACTTTAAGGGAGGAAGGGAGATTACGAGTATTTGAGAATAAAGTTCTTAGGAAAATTTTTGGACCAAAGAGAGATGAACAGACAGGTGAATGGAGAAGACTACATAACAATGAACTACATGGTCTTTATAGGAAGCCAGATATAATAAGAACAGTTAAGTCTCGTAGACTGCGATGGGCAGGACATGTTGCGCGTATGGGGAATGAGAGACGTGCATGGAAACTTCTTGTAGGAAAGCCAGAGGGAAAACGCCCAGTTGGTAGACCAAGAATGAGGTGTGAGAACAACATTAACTATGATTTGAGGGAAGTAGATTATACAGGGAATGATTGGAAAGCATTAGCTCAGGATAGGGATGTATGGAGAGCTTATGTCCGCGCGGCCATGAACCTACGGGTTCGATAGTGCCAGTGAGTAAGTAAGTAAGTATTCAAAAATGTTAATCTTATATATAAAAATTAATGTTTGTTTGTTTGTATGTTTGTTTGTACGTATTTTATGCGCGGCCATACCGTTGATCCGATTGTGATGGGGTTTTCTGCAAAATGTTCAGGAGATTCCCGGGATGAACATAGGCTTTAAGAGAGTTGTGATACTCAACTCCTTACACCCTTAAAAATCGCCCTTTGTAGTGGAAAACATGAAACAAGTAGCTCTTTGGACGCTTAAATGGCTTACGCTGCCTAAACCATAAGAAATACACAAAATTAATGTACACAGAATTGAATATCTCAAAAAGCTCTACAAAAAAGTCCGCGCCAGCATATTACCCATCCAAGTGTTTTGTGCAGGCGGAAAATATGTTAACTAACAAACCATCTTTCTCTTTCTATTCCTTACTATGTTGCCACTTCCTGTCCTTTGTATTATGTTGTTTGATTGGCAGGTAGAGAGCTGACAAATACTATCGGTCTTACTAATAAAAATCTCTAATACAGGCTTTCATCAGTTGTTTAGTTATACAATATATAAATCTTATGTAGATCACGTATAATTTCCTTACTAATAAACGTTGTGCCGGAGCTATATAACAAAACAGCGGTTATACACAATACGTCACATATTCGTCATCATAGTGACGTCAGAACAATATTACTCGCAGTTTGTAACAAATAAAACAACATCAACTAGTGATTATTGTGCAAGAAATGAATATGGATAAGAATTAATAGAGATTCCCTAATTGAGGAGGTACGAAAAAAATAAGTGTGTTTTAATTTATATATATTTCACTTCACGCTTTGTCAAATAAAACGTAGAATTGGTTTCACAGATGATGTGCTGCCATCTAACGTCAAGAATTTCGACCAATTCTTGGAAACTAATAAAAGCTTTGCTCATTACTTATGAATTATATGCAGTATTTTAAGATGCGTTAGGAAACGTTCAAAATAGTAGGAAATGTTACCGACAACAAAATATCATTTCAAGCGAAAAAAAAAAATCACTATAGTTCGACCGGGAATCGAACCTACGACCTCACGCATGGCAGTCAGAAGCTCTAACCACAGGACTACCAAGTTAACATGTAAATTTTTGCAATAATAGTACCTCTATACTAAAATACATTTTTATATCGGTGTGTGTGTTATGTATTATAAATGCAAGAAAGTTTTCTTAAAATAATATTATGAAGCATTTAAACTACATTCAGGTTAAATCTTGTCTACAGCAATTATTGTAGAACATATCCTTTTGTGATTCAATGTTCAATTTTAAAATATTTTAGGCCTAATCGAGAATGAGTGTAACGAAAGGCATTTTATGATGCCTTTATTTTCCTACCCAGAGCTTTATTAATATTATTTATGCCCTGTGCATCCATCAAACAGTCATTAAAGTGTTGCATTTTGGGTTAAATTTAAGGAAACTTTCATCAAAATCATAAGAAAACAGTCAGTTGATCTTGATGTCGGACATTTTGTCTAGTTATAGAATCCTTAAACAAGGGTGGAGGCATGTATAACGATTCCCATGTAAAGTTGTACACCTCTTCTACACTGAACAGCTAATACAGTGTTTATTAGTAAGAATTTTCAACTGAGATGTGTATAAACCTTGTATAAAAGTTATATATGGATTATTAGTAAGAGGGTATGTATTTTAATGATCCGTCGTTCTGCGCGGTCAGTGGCAGAATGACTAACTTGACAACCCTGTTACTTTTGGGGTTACGTATAGGAATGAGCTGTCCCTTCCTTGCCACTTGTGATTTATTGCGAGGCTGGTAACAGAGAGACGACAAATACTGTGATTTTAAATGATCCGACCGCTTGAGCGTTCCGTGCTTAAATGACTAATTTGACAACCATGTTAAGAACTTTCACACGTGTTTAGAGATTCTCCCCAACATCTGAAGTTGAAAATTTTCAATACGTGATCGGATGTACAGTTTTCTCCTACATCCCTTACACCAGGCCCGTGAATCATTAAAGGGAGATTTGGACGCAATATTTTTTTTTACTCTTTTTCCACGTAGTACCGTGGTCATCTTAAGACCGCGCCACCGTCGCTATTTTATCAATTGTTGACGTATGACGTACAAATATTTCGAGTTGTAAAATGTAAAATCGAATTATATTTAAATAAATCAACGGTGAAATTGTTACGTACTGTACGAAGAGAAGTTTTGAGGTTGAATATAACATAATATTATTGATGCATCGAAGTTAATTGTTAAATTAATTAATTATCTACAATCCGAAGGATAAAGTGAAGCTGGAAAATACAGCTAATGGAAGGTAGGTGAATGATTACATATGGTACAATTTTTACTTCAGAAAATAGTGTTTTTAAATAATAGGCATAACTGTGAATTATGTAAATTGGCACGCCGTATATTTTGTTTGCATCATGACATTAAAATACCCTTTAAAAATTTGTTTATAGGCCTTCCTCATTTATTTTTATTTCTTAACCTGTAATGTGTGTACTTATTCATCATAATTTCTTTCACAGAATAAACGAGGCTGTAAAGATCAAATCCTATGTGTGTATTTTCGTATGACAGTGATTGGGAAGTCTACACATGTATAAAATTTTAGGTAAGTAAATTTGAGGTATTCGGAGTGGATCTAATGCTGCTACCTTCATTTTACTAACTTTGAAGTTTCATTCTTTTTGTTTAGTGTTTCTTATTAGATTAAGTAATAAAGTGAGATAGCATTATTCAGAACACCCATAAGTCTAAAAATTAATCTTAAATGATAACAGAAATTTAGGGTTAAAGTTTCCATTATGTGACAAAAAAATTAAAAAAACTTCTGTTTACCTTTCCTAATAATTTTTAAGTCCTGCAGAATAACAGTGCACATGTGCAAACATTTATAAAAAGTTTATAGAGTTGTATTGCTAGATGGAACCACATAGATGTGAAATCGATATGACCAACCTTTGCAATAAATTCCCCTTCCTAACTTAACTAAACAATTTACTTGCATATTATTTAATTAAATGTTCACTAACTTTTTAGCATCGGAACCTAACAAAATGAAATGAGTGAACATCCATTTTTGAATGTTGATTTTATTCCAATTTCACAGATATCACCACCATTTAGTAGAAGTTCATTTAAGCGTTTGTGCATATGCACAACAAATCTGCATAACTTTGAAGAAATCATTTCATACATAGATAAATATTTAATAATTGTAAAAAAAAAAGTTATAAGTATTGTTGTAGGTGTTTAAAATATTATCAAATGTTAGTAAAGGCAGAAGAAGTACGTAGAGAAACAGTATTTAAAGAATATACTATGGAAACTGAAGGGTAAAGTAATCTAAAGTAGAGCCAAAAAAAATCCAAGTCTAAGTAGATCCATACACATGTGCTAACAAATAAAACTGGATATAATTACAAATCATACGAACCGCCAACATACACAGCATATTAGAATGCTCGTTGCCAACCAGAAGAGAAACATTCCAATATTGAAGACTTATACTTAAAAAAGAAAGTAAATAAACACTGAATGGTAATAATGAAGACAGTGTAATCATTATTATTAGTTTATTTATGGTATTAGTATTCCGTTCTTTTAAGTCAAGTATTTTCGGATATTGTAATTTCAATTTTCAATGCAAATTTTGACTGCTTTTGAAATATTACAAAAAAGTTAAAAATATGTAAGTGTATACACGTACATAATACACTGCTCAAAAAAATTAGGGGATATTGTAGAATAACCTATTAAGACTATGTTTTTTTGGAATAGTATTAGATACAATCACTTTCTATTACTCCAAGATAAAGTAAATAAGAGTTTGAAGTTGTTACGTAACCTCGGTACCACACCAGAGGGCAGTGTCTGTACTGTTGATGTGAAAGGGTGGTGTGGGGGTGAATGTTTTGTTGCTGTTTTTAAATCCAGTCCAGTTTTCGGTTAGTGAATGACTTGCCTTAGGGACAGTGATGCCTCGACAACGTGATTTACCTGAACCAATGGCTTGGAGGGCCATAGGAAGGATGGAAGCTGGACAGACACAACAAGAGGTGGCACAAGCCATTGGGGTGTCTCAAAGCGTGATTTCCAGTCTTTGGAATCATTTTCAAAGAACATACTGTTCACAGGAAGAGCCGGACAAGGTCGACCAAGGGCAACAACAGCAAGGGATGACCGTTACCTCTTGTTAACAGCCCGTCGGAATAGACAGCAGAATGCAACTCAACTGCGAAATACACTTCAAACAGCAACAGGACGCAGGGTGTCAACTCAAACTGTCCCTAATCGACTGCATGGAAGTGGTCTCTATGCCCGTAGGCCCATGGTGTGTACCAGGTTAACTCCACAACACCGTAGAGATCGCAGAAACTGGGCGGAGGAACATCGTGGGTGGAGGCATGCTGAATGGAGATCAGTTATTTTTTTTTGATGAGTCGCGATTCAACATGGAATGTGATAGTCGGCGTGTATTCATCTGGAGAGAAAAAGGGACACGAAACAATCCAGCTTTTGTACGTGAAAGATCCCCATATGGTGGCGGTGGATTGATGGTGCAAGGCAGGAGTCAGTAGTGGTGGACGTACGGACCTCTACGTTATCCAAGGTGGTACTTTGACTGCGGTAAAGTATAGAGATGAGATTCTCCGACCTTTTGTCGTGCCTTATGCTGATGCCATAGGTGATTCTTTTCTTTTTATGGACGATAATGCACGACCCCACAGAGCTGGCTTGGTGGACGACATGCTGGAAGTGGAGGGTATCGAGCGTATGCAATGGCCAGCTTCCTCCCCGGACTTAAATCCGATTGAGCATGTGTGGGATGCATTAGGCAGGTGCATTGCAGGCAGACCAGCACCTCCCACGACTGTTCCAGAGCTGCACATTGCTCTTATGGAAGAGTGGCCACGTATCCCCCAAGAACTCATTGCTAACCTCATTGCATCAATGCCATACAGGTGTGAGGCAGTGCTGGCCGTTCGAGGAGACCATACACCATACTAAAGAAACATTTTCACCCATGTTAATGTTGCTTTGTTTGTTTGCCATATTCCTAATCAGGATCTCTTTGACATCTGGTGTGGTACAGAGGTTACGTAATGACTTCAAACTCTTGTTGACATTCTTTTGGAGTAATAGAAAGTGATTGCATCTAATACTGTTCCTAAAAACATAGTCTTAATAGGTTATTCTACAATATCCCCTAATTTTTTTGAGCAGTGTACATATACAATGGTTCAGGATCATATTGTGTGAAGTCCATCTTTTCACAATTCTCGTTGTGAATGTTACATTACCATAGCCATTTGATAATAAATCAGGAATTCAATATTTTGATTAGTAACACCTTTGGAAAATTGGAGTATGAAATTCTTTGTTTGTTTGTTTTTTTTTTTCAATGCCCATAGATATGGGACATTGACATAACTAGAATTCTAAATAAGACACTTACTTAGAATAGTATGATCCTAGACCGTCAATATATATGAGATGGGAATACTTTCATTGTGAAGGACATTGACAAATATTATATATACAGTGAGTTTCACTCGACTTGCGGCCACTAGCATAGACACTGCGTGGGCAGCATGAGTTTATGACTCAATGCTTGCAGTAACTGTTCCCACTATCGGCCACAGGTCGAGTGAAACTCACTGTATATGTAGCCTATATGTACATATATGTATATATTTTTTAATTTTTTTTTTCTGGCTCTACAATAGGTGTAAAGAAGTTGTGCTTCAAGGGGATTGCAAGAACATACCAGTACATTATAGACTATGCACAAAAGTGGTTGTGTTTTATTAAAAACAAATTTTTAATTGAACTATTATAGGAAATATTTTAAATTACAAATTTTAAAATTATGTTATTATTGTGTCATGTAAATTTGAATTCATCCTTAATTCTACCTCATTGAGAACTTTCTATGTCTTTTATAACATTTATTTACCATGTGCAAAAAAAATCTTAATATGAAGTGTTGGTAATTACTTAGAGAACAAAACTATTCTGTCAGTTTTAACAACAATAATTTGGCCTAACATTCAACTATTCAGCGATTTCCTGGTAGTAATGAAGGTAGGCATTTGTGTTAGGCTTAAATAGGTGTGTAAGCCAAAATGTCAAACAATTTGGATTCTTCTCGCAGGTGGATATTGGGCCAGCAGCTAGCTGGTAGGCCAAGGGCATTCTCAGCTTGTTGCGCCTTGGAGAATATACATATGATTTCTTCTCTAATGAACTATTAGATTTTGTAATCAAAATATAAAGGTAGGTGATCCCATTATAGGGCTTGGGGTAATAGGAAGCTAGAATATAAATGTTCAATAGTCTTCTTATAAAATTACATATAAAATAATTAGGTTTATTGTTGAAATATTGAATCTTTAACTACGTATGTGACTGAAGTTTCATTGAGAAAATTCTGTTCATCTTGAATAATGTACATCCTGCAGTAACTATAAAATGTATAATTTGTTTTAAATATTAATTTTAATACAAGGCAATAAATGAATCATGTTATTTCATTTTTAAAAGCAAAAAAACTAATCAAGACAAGTCTGGTTACTAAATAGAGTTGATGTGTGTGCATTCACATATGAGTAGTTCAGAATAGAGAAATGGATGCATACGTTTTAATTTGAATTTCTTTTTGCTACATTCTTATAAATCTCAGGCATTTTTGAATTTTCATTTTAAGAACATTTGAAAACTTGTTCTTAAATTACTTCATGGTTTCGGTTCTTAAAACACACAAAAAGAAATAGCATATTAGACTCATTAGACCAGGCTCGTCCCCTCCATGGTATATTTACCTTGTCGTGGTGGAGTGGCTTGCGTGCTTAAATGATCCTGAGAGCTATGCCGGCGGTAGCATTGCTGCCGATAGGGTTACCCATGCCGGACTGGTCGAAGGTGATAAGCCAGACGAAAAAAGTACCTTGGGCGAAAGAGTGACGATCTTTCACCGTAAAAATACAACCGTCAAGAAATGCGGACATGGGTTCATCTGGGGTAAAATTTTCCGGAGGTCAAATAGTCCCCCATTCGGTTCTCCGGGCGGGGACTACTTCAGGGAACCCATGCCAAAGGCTCAAACATAGGGACATGTCCCTAGAAACATGGAATGTTAGGACTTTATACAATAGCGGGGCACTACATATATTAACGCGGGAACTAGATAAATCGCCCTTGGATATAGTCGCTTTACAGGAAGTTAGGTGGCCAGGAGTAGGTAGTCAGGAATCAGGAAGCTTTGCATTATACTATGGGGGTGCAGAAAGACCTGTATTTGGAACGGGTTTTTTAGTCAGAAGGAGGATGCTATCCGCTATCCGAGATATTAAGTTTGTTAGTGATAGGATATCATACATAATTCTAAAGGGTAAACGACATGATTTTATAATTGTAAATGTACATGCCCCCACAGAAGATAAAGATGACAAGATCAAGGATGAGTTCTATGAAGAATTAGAATGCTTATTTGATAGCCTTTCACGATATCATATGAAAATTGTCTTAGGAGATTTTAATGCAAAAGTGGGGAGGGAAGATATATTCAAACCAACAATAGGCAAATTCAGTCTTCATGAAGATAGTAACGACAACAGGGTTATATTAGTCACATTTGCCACATCAAAGAATCTCATTGTTAAGAGCACAACATTTCAGCATATGGATATTCATAAATACACCTGGACGTCTCCAGATGGAAAAACTCGGAACCAGATAGATCATGTATTAGTGGATAAACGCTGGCACAGTAGCATCATTGATGTTAGATCAGTTAGAGGGACAGACTGCAATTCGGATCATCATCTGGTCAGAGTGAAAATCAGACAACGGCTATCGCTTATGAGAGGAACAAACGCTAGAGATGATTCTGTAAAATATGAATTAAAAAACTTGAAAAATGATGAAATGCGGCAAGAATACGAAATCAAAATTGCTAATAGATTTGAAGTACTGGAATCTTCCGATGACAATGTGGCAAACGAAGAAGAAACTGATATAAATAAAGAATGGGAGGCTATAAGAGATACTATTAAATTGTCAGCATCAGAAAGCATTGGTTGTTTAAAAAAGAGGCAAAACAAGAAATGGTTTGATGAGGAATGTGCCGACATTGTAAACAAAAGAAAGCTAGCAATAATGAAATGGTTACACGAGCCAAATGAGGTAAATTTAGAGCAATTGGGTAGTGTTAGACGGGAAACCACCAAGTTACTAAAGAGTAAAAAGAGGGAATATTTGAGAGAGAAGATTAATGATCTTGAAATGAACGCAAAAAATAGGAACATTAGAGAATTATATCAGGGAATTAGTATAGAGAAGAAAGGGTTTCAGGCTAGAACAAACATAATTCGGAATGAAAATGGGGAAATGATTGCAGATTCCAGGAGTATATTAAATAGATGGAAAAGTTACTTTAATCAGCTATTAAATGTACATACAGAACAAGACATTGAGGAGGATAAGTTACAGACAGCAGAAATGCTAGTCGCAGAGCCAAGTGCATTAGAGGTTGAAATGGCAATTGAAAAATTGAAGATGTATAAAGCATCAGGTTCAGATGAGATCCCAGCAGAACTGATAAAATCAGGGGGAGAAAAATTTATGGACAAGATACGTTGGTTGCTTAGTATGATTTGGGAAAAAGAAGCTCTTCCAGATGAATGGAAGGAATCAATTATCTTACCAATTTATAAGAAAGGAGATAAAACTGATTGCAACAACTACAGGAGCATCTCATTACTTTCAACTTCGTACAAAATTCTAACAAATATATTAGTAAGCAGACTTACTCCCTATATTGATGACATTCTAGGAGATCATCAATGTGCATTTAGAAGAAACAGGTCTACAACAGATCCGATTTTTAGTATAAGACAGATTTTAGAAAAGAAATGGGAATATAATGGTACTGTACATCAACTATATGTAGACTTCAAAAAAGCATATGATTCAATTAAGAGGGAGAAGTTATATAGTATCCTGCTGGAGTTCGGAATTCCTAAAAAGTTAGTTAGACTTATACGAATGTGTCTAAATGGCTCAAAGAGTAGGGTGCGTGTAGGCAAACAGTTTTCAGACACTTTTGAAATCCAGAATGGGTTGAAGCAAGGAGATGCACTATCTCCTCTACTATTTAATTTTGTACTAGAGCATGCCATTAAATCTTTAGAGAATGAGGAAGGATTACAACTGAATGGTATTAATAAGCTGTTAGTTTATGCTGATGATGTAGTACAACTGGCCGATAGCGAGGAGATACTAAAGACCAATACGCACACACTATTGAGTAACACTAAGAAATTGGGACTGGATGTAAATATCAATAAAACTAAATATATGGTCACACGTAGAAATTCAGTATATAATGGAAATGGACAGCTAAAGACAAATGAGGGAAATTTTGAGGAAGTGGGTGAATTCAAATACCTAGGAACAATAATCACAAATAGGAATGAGATGCACAAAGAAATGAAACTTAGGCTCAATTCTGGAAATGCGTGCTATTATGCATTGCAGAGACTTTTGATGTCCCAACTCCTTTCAAAAAACGTTAAGCTGAAAATATATAAAACTATTATTCTACCAGTTATATTATATGGGTGCGAAACATGGACTCTTACTTTAAGGGAGGAAAGGAGATTGCGAGTATTTGAGAATAAAGTTCTTAGGAAAATTTTTGGACCAAAGAGAGATGAACAGACAGGTGAATGAAAAAGACTACATAACAATGAACTACATGGTCTTTATAGGAAGCCAGATATAATAAGAACAGTTAAGTCTCGTAGACTGCGATGGGCAGGACATGTTGCGCGTATGGGGAATGAAAGACGTGCATGAAAACTTCTTGTAGGAAAGCCAGAAGGAAAACGCCCAGTTGGTAGACCAAGAATGAGGTGGGAGAACAACATTAACTACGATTTGAGGGAACTAGATTATACAGGGAATGATTGGAAAGCATTAGCTCAGGATAGGGATGTGTGGAGAGCTTATGTCCGCACGGCCATGAACCTACGGGTTCGATAGTGCCAGTGAGTAAGTAAGTAAGACCAGGCTCGTCAAATGGTGCTGCCTTAGCATATCCATTATCCAGATCCTGTTTGATATTTCTTAATGGAAATAACACAAGAAATGTTACTTTGTAAACAATTTTGCATTTTTTATTTTTACTTAAGAAAATTATTACAAAAATGTTGCCAATATTTTTGTTGTATAGGACTAACATTTCCAATTATTTTCTAATAAATAGCGATATCCCATATTCATTATGTTCATCTAAAAGTGGAATGGTTTTTTAATAAATACGAAATTGTGTAAATCATTTTAGTCAACTTACCAATTGATGAATTAAAAAAAATGAAAATAATTTATAGTTAAAGACATCTAAGAAGTTGGCAAAGTTCTTGTAATTTTCTTCTAAAGAGAGTAAGAATAAAACATTCTAAAATTGTTCACAAAGTAGCATTGCTTGTGTTTAGCTTTAAATTTTATTTTTAAAAGAATGGGTAAGGATAGGGTACTTTTCTTGCGATTGAGCCACCGTAGCCATGCTCAAGTAGTACCGTGGTCATCTTCAGATGGCGCAGAGGTATGAAATTGCTTCCAAAATTTAACACAGAGAGGCCACTCTATTCGTTCTCTATGCCTTACACAGATTCAGTATATCGGCGACACTAGCGCTAAAACTCTTCCCCTCCGCCCGTGAACAGTTAACTTGGATGTGTAATATGTTTATCTCTTACGGATAACTCACAAAAGCCATTGTTGTCTTTCATTGATACCAAGAGTCTCGCTTCGTAGCCGAGAGATTAAGGCAAGACGTCTTGGCGCAAAACTACGGGACTTGCGCTGGTTCGAGTCTCTACGGGGGAAGACATTTTTCTCATTGAATGTCAGCCAGTATGGGACCAGTGCATAGTGAGTCAGGAATGAAATCTAGCTGAAAAAAAACTGTTTTGACTCACTCTCATCAATTTGTCTTTTTTTTTCACTCTAATATAATTGTTATATGACGGTTCTTAACTTATCTGCAAAGGAGGGTACAATTCTAATGTTCATGACTATGTGACGTCATCATTCACACTTCTTGAGCCACAACAGAAGGCTGTAAGAGGTTTTCTTGCGAACTTATTTAATAATATCTAATTATGTCCTAATTGCTGAATTTTATGGTAAAAAAGTAACATATTTTTATCGTCCGCCCATGATATGAGAATTGAACGTTCGGACAGGACAACGTCTGCCGGGTATGCTAGTTACATATAAAAATTAATCTGAAATGTAAATTATAACTTTACATAATATCTTCAATGTTTAAAATATATTGTCTAACTTTATTTTATTCTTTGTTTTGTTAGATGAAATTATCATTGAAGATTGTATAAACTATACCCCATTAATATTTTTGCGCGATAGTGCGTTTTGTCGTACTTACAGCAATGGCGACCATGATTGAAAGTTCAACTTCCTACATTTCGGGATTGCTAATCTAAATAACTATACTATAATAAAATAACTATACTGCAATATTACATATTACAAAACGCATGTGGGAAGTAAAATCACTGCCCTCTATGTATACTATGTACAATGTATGTACAAAAAAATATCCAAAAGGTAGTATCAATATACATTACACGAATCAAATCACTGCATATTAAATGAACTGAACTTTATTTGAAACAATACAAAACAATAAATAAGTACTTGCCGCCATTTTATCACTAATATTGTCTCGCTATCGCTCGGTTTTTAAACATTTTCCTCGATTCTGTAAAAACCACTTCCCAACCTCTTATTGTAATATACTATAAAATGATACGAAATACCTTAAACCCTTAAATATTATTTTATACTCTAGCTGAATGGAAGAAATGTTCTTATGGCCTTATTGTGTAAAGCTTAAATAAAACATTATTATTATTATTATTATTATTATTATTATTATTATTATTAAGGGGGCACGCCGTAGCGTAGTGGTTAAGGCACTGATCTACAAGCCGGAAGGTCGAGGGTTTAAGTCCCGTTGGGGTCAGGATTTTTAAACTGACCCAAACCCTCTGGCGGCACTATGGCCCTGGGGTCGACTCAGCCTCTAACGGAAATGAGTACCAGACGCTTGTTCTGGGGGTAAAGGCGGCCGTCACGCAGGGCTGACAACCCGGATGACATAAAGTGCCGATTGTCTAGAAAATGTGGGAGCCTTAACCTCCTACTACCCCAAGGGCCTCCGGGCCTGTTGTGGGATCACTAAAAATTATTATTATTATTATTATTAATATTATTATTATTATTATTATTATGATTATTATTATTATTATTATTATTTAAAATATTATTATTTTATACGTCTCACAAAATGATGAAAGATTGACGGTTCTATGAAAAAAAAAAAGCTTACCAATATTATACTTCTCTGTAAAATGCGGAAATTGGGGTGGTCCTGCCATCTAGCGGTAGTCATTCTATCTATGTGAACAAGTTATAGACAAATTCTATCACAGTTATGTTTGTAAATATATCTTAAATATGTATTAAGGAATTATTATGCCATGAACGTAACTTGATCGCCCAGCAGATTCAATTACTAAATTTAAAACAAAATATTTTCCTGACCAATAGCCACACACATTTTCATACACACACGTGTGTGCTACATGATCTTTATGAGAAACTAGCTAAGGGAAGAACAGTTAAGTATCACATGGGCAGGACAACCTAGCACGAATAGGGATTGAAAGATATGCATGGAAATCCCTTGTAGGAAAACCAGAGAGAAAGTGTCAACTATATAGGCCAAGAATGAGGTGTGAGAATAATATTAATCATCATTTGAGAGAGATGAGTGGCAGATAAGGCCTTAACTCTGCCAAGTAAAATAAAGCTATTATTATAAGTTATACTAGGGACTATTGGAAGATATTTTCTCAGGATAGGAATGTATGGAGAGCTTATGCCCTCGCGACTGTGAACCCGCGGGTTCACAATCAGAAGTTGTATGGGTAAACCATACTTCTCATATACCATTTTCGGAGATTGTATTGCAATCGATTACTTACTGTGTGTGCATTGTGTGTGTGTGTGTGTGTGTGTGTGTGTGTGTGTGTGTGTGTGTGTGTGTGTGTGTGTGTGTGTGTATGTGTGTCTGTCTACCTCATATGTCTCTCGTGGAGACATGGGTGCTCCCCTAGCGGGAGTTTATTGACCAAGCTAATTTATGTATGCTTATTTCCCTATATATGCCAGTGAGTGACATATGGTCACCACGTCATACCCATAAGGCATTAATTGAATGGACAAGACCGGCACTAATTTAGACTAATTCATTTTGTTCGGGGTTCTTTTACGAGCCCGAAAATCTTCAGACTCGGGATCAGTGAGTGAGTTAGTTAAGATACCTGAAATAAAAATCCTGAAAATGGTATTTTACATGGTTAACCACACATCTTCTGGTTGTGATGTCTGTTGCTTGTACCGCAAGCTTAGTAACTGGTGGCCGATGATGTAAAGGAAAAAGTAAAATAAAGTGATCCCACGACAGGCCTCAGGAGGCCCTTGCGGTAGTAGGAGGTTAAGGCTCCCACTTCTTCTAGACAATCGGCACTTGATGTCAGCCGGGTTGTCAGCCTTGCGCGACGGCCGCCTTTACCCCCAGAACAAGTGTCTGGTACTCATTTCTGTTAGAGGCTGAGTCGACCCCAGGACCATAGTGCCGCCAGAGGATTTGGATCAGTTTAAAAATCCTTACCCATGGGGCTCGAACCCTCGACCCTCCGGCTTGTAGCGCAGTGCCTTAACCACTACGCTACGGCGTGTCCCATGTAAGGGAAAACGTATTTAAAAAAATATAATGGGTTCACTCTATACCGTACTACTGACTAATTCAAGCCATAATTTCTTTATTATTTTTGGATTTATTTTAATAAATCTTGTTAAATCTTAGATTTGATGTATTTATTTATGTTTGGCGGAGATGCCATTGTTTACGTGTCTTCGCCATTTTTACGCAATAGGGAATTCGAATGTAATTCTCAGTTTTTCTTGTAATTCTTTACATTCGAATTTCCATCTGTTTATCTTTGTTTATACTTGTTACGTTTGTTTCCGTCAGACCCACCTTATCGTTTATTGATATATTAAAGCTATCGGTCTGAATGCTAGTTTGTTCTTAGTAGTTTATTTACTCATACTTAAGTTTCGTCTCGACATTCAACTAGTAAGGTCGAGTTCACTCTTGTGTCTCTTCCAGTACGGTCGAGACAATTTCTCAAGAGTTCTGTATTGACGCTCGACGAGGAAGGTCGAGCTATCTCTACGTTCTACAAGGTTTTTTTTATACTGTTTTTCCTTTACCTTTTTTCCTTTACCTGTTTTTGTTAACTTTCTTTTATCCTCACATAGACACAAGGACAGGACACACACACCCAGACCCAGGGTGGAGATTTAAAATTCCCTACCCCGCCAGGAATCGAACCCGGGTCGCCGGAGTGGAAGGTAGGGACTCTACCGACTACGCCACGGCGACGGACAGGTTGAAACCTGCTTCAGCTACGAGCAAGCCGCTCCTGTTCTCAACTAGAGCAGGCAGCTTCAAGATTGATAAAAGTTTCAAGTTCTACAATGTTGAGTCCTATCCTCGCTACGAGCAGGCCGCTCCTGTTCTCTATTAGAGCAGGTTGCTTCATCATAAAGTTATTTTTCAAGTCACAATTAAAACTTCATTACTTTAAGATAATGTACAATTCTGCTCTTATAATGAGCAGATCTTTAATATTACGTCAAGTTTTTGTAAGAAGTTTAAGTTTAATTTTTATGCCTGTTGTCATAGAACAGGTCCTATCAAGATTTCTAAAAATAAAACTTAAGATTCTGCTTATATTCAAAGCAGACCATCAATTCAAGTTTAAGTACAGTTTTGCTAGTTTATGTGACTTATTGATCATTACGCAAGAAGCAATAGTGAATACATTTATATTAGAGCAGCCGCCAGACTTCAACTGTGGCCATCACTACAGGACATCGTATCACATTAGCAATTGAACATACCGGGAAAAAATTAAAATGTTTTGAAATCCAATATATCATTATTATTATCATTATTATTATTATTATTATTATTATTATTATTATTATTACTGTAACTGGAATGTTAAATTTAGTGATATGAAGAAAACATATTGCAAATAAAACCAAGACATTGATATTTAAATAATTAATAACCCACTAATTAGAGCCATTGGTCCACAACACAGGGCCCAAACATCAGAACTCCACACGACTTGACATAATGGCAGTTAAAGCACAAAGTATAGAGCATAATATATAGAAACCAACATCCATCCATAGTAATTCTGCCCGAAGGCAGGTCCTTCACTGCAATCATAGCATTTTCATGCTAAGCTTGCAATTTACTAGGGAATTGTGTAGGTGTGGAAGCTTCCCGTTGCTTTCCACACCGGTGAAGGATGATGATGATAATGGTAAGGATGATAATGATAAGGATGATGGCCATATGATTTCGGGGACCGTTTGGGCCTTAAAGTTATCCTGACATTTGTCTTACAGGTGAGGAAAAACCCGATAAAAACCTCACCCAGAAAAACTGCCCCGACCGGGGATCGTACCCGGGCCCGCTGCGTGACAAGGCAGCGCGCTACCTCGAGACCACAGCGGTGGACGTAGAAACCAACATTCAAAGTTAAAAAGGGAGACGTTTTTAACACTAACAAATCAGCAACAAACATAAAATAGATCACAAATCAGAACGGGTCAAAGCGCACTCAAGCACTGGTACCAATAATAAACAAAAATCAGAGTCTATGTAAATCATGAGTACAAAATTTCATGTTATATATCGCAGAGACCTGGACTTTAGGTAGACACCAAGCAAAAACATTATTGGCAACAAGGATGGATTTTTGGCACAGGGCAGCAAGAAAATCAAGAAAGGACAAAATTCGGAACCAGAAAATTAGATAAATAACAAATGTTAATATTATAGAAGTAATAGAAGAACGAAGATTGAAATGGTATGGACATCTGAAGAGGATGGGGAATAATAGAATCCCATGAACGATGCTGGATTGGAATGCTGAAAGCAGGAGGAGGAGGGGGAAACCCAGGGAACAGTGGATGAATAAAGTAAGATGTAATCTGATCAGCAAAGACCTCAAAGAAGAAGATGCTGAGGATAGAAATATGTACTAAACTAAATACTCCATGGCGCGACAGACCTAGATGGCCCTTGGCCTACCAGCCGGCTGCTGGCACGACATCTACATGTGTTAATCACAGAGATCATCATGCCAGTGTACGGTGATGTGGTAAGTATGTCGGGTCCCCCAGCCTTTATAGCTGGTTTTCACCTGAAGCCGGTACTTATTGTAGCTACCCAAATTCTTCACGATGCTAGGTGGACATTGATCACATATTGGCCGAAATTCTACGATGAGATCTCTTCCCCCATGGAGACCCGACCTAGCGCAAGTCCCGTAGCTCTGCGCCGAGGGATCCTACCTTAACCACTCGACTACTGCGCGGGACGGATAAAAATCTGTGGCAGAGCAAAATACATTTGGGCTGAAGGACAACTACTGTAATGTAAAGAAAATTCTTAACAAAAATGATTCTACTCAACTCACTGGCACTATCAAACCCGTAGGTCAATGGCCGCGCGGACATAAGTTCTCGATACATCCCTATCCTGAGCTAATGTTTTCCAATAATTCCCTATATAATCTACTTCCCTCAAATCATAGTTAATGTTATTCTCCCACTTCATTTTTGGTCTACGAACTGGGCGTTTTCCCTTCGGTTTTAATACAAGAATCTTCCATTCACGTCTTTCATTTCCCATTCGTGTCACGTGTCCCCCAATCGCAGACTCTGAGACTTAACTCTTCATATTATATGACTTCCTATAAATACCATGTAGTTCACTGTTATGTAGTTTTCTCCATTTACATGTCTGTTCATCTCTCTTCGGTCCAAACATGTTCCTAAGAACATTCTTCTCAAATGTATTATTGTATTAAAATAAATTTCAGTCTTTTGTATATTATTAAATTATTATTATTATTATTATTATTATTATTATTATTATTATTATTATTATTATTATTATTATTATTATTATTATTATTATCGTTTAAAATGTTGTTTGTACATGAAATTTACATTGCAACTTTTAATATATTTTTAACTCTTTATAATTAGTATAGTGTAAATCTATCTATATTTGTCAAATATTTATTTGTATTTGTGCTGGTTGAGTGGAAGAGAAGGCCTTATGGTCTTAACTCTGCCAAAATAAATAAAACATTAAATATTGTTGGCAGAAAAGTACGCCAGATTTAGAATCTGGATATATAATTAATTATTTACGTATTAAGCTACACGTGCATACAGAAATATTTGTGATGTGGTACGTTTTTCCGTCCTGTTCTTCACTTATCACTTGGTAATAAATCCTACAGCAGTAACATTAGTCTTTTTCTGGCTTGCAGTCCAGTTAATGAAGCGGGCTCCATATATTTACAGCTGGGCTGGACCACACCTACATAGGTCCAGTGTCCATACTTCACCGCAGCCCGACAACTATCTAAACAGACAAAAAGAGGGCGTATAGACATTCTTCGCTAATTCATCAATCTCCTGCTCTACATGTGCGTGCATGCGTGCGCGTGTGTGTACAATGGGAACGGAGAAAAAAAAAGAACATTCCATATGTCAAGTGATTTAAGTAAATTCAAACTTTGCAATATTTATTGTTTTTTTTTAACAAACCAGTATTTCCATTGCTCTTTTTTGTTTTTGGTATAGCTACGTAAATTTTAATAAAATTAATGCAATGAAAACAGTTGAAACAAAGCAATCAATCGAATCACTCATATGTAAAGGCCCTAACTCCAGAAAACTAAATCTTATAGGAATAAGTTGTAGCGAATTTCGAAGCTATTGGTGATGGTCTCATGTTTACAGTTTTTCATCGATTCTATCTACTAGACTCCAAAAATGTACCGATAAAAATATATATAGACCTACATATTTTATATATACATAACTTAACGCTCTAGAGGACGCATTTCATCACCAGCAGCATTAACGATTTGACCTTAAGGTCTGTTCCGATCTCATGCTAGAATTGGTCTGTCAATCTTTTACTGGGTCTTTTCACATTTCTTCGTCGTAGTGGTTTGTAATGAAGAATCTGTTTCCAAATTCTATTGTTATTCATTCTAATGATGTATCATCTCCGTATTGAGTAATTCTATCTAATACTTTGAATATATTTAGTTCTCTTCATATTCAAACTCGTCATCCGGTAATCAATTGAAAAAGTAAGGTCGAGTTCGTTAACCAGTAAAATCGGACCGTTATAAAGCAGAAGTTCATTTGAAACGAACATTTAAAATTTCCTCTAACCGTCTCAATTTTCGATTTTTCGCAACGGAACTCAGTACATGGTATTGAAATATAACGAAGAAGATATTTAAAAATCAGTGAAACCACACCATTGCAAGTGGAGGGTTTCTGAAACGCTAAATTAAGAAATCGCTCTAGCAGCCACCACGTTTTCTTTGCCGATACGATAAAATGTAATTAAAACTTATCTAGACAATAATACGAGTTGGTTTATGGTGTATTTAATAAATTTTTCATCGAAAAAGGCGGGAATATATATAAATGAGAAGAAAGTATTGGCGTATTTTTATAAGAAGTATATTAAAATCTCCGCGAAGTTTGTGGTCCGAATTTTCAATCCCCAAAACTGTGATAATGTCATTATCGCACTCATTGCAGTGTTAATATAAGTGTTTTATGAGTTGTTGTGGTGAAACAGAAATTCATGCATAGGTAGTGATATATCAATTTGATTAAGAATGTCAGTAAGTAAAATATTATACCAATGAGATTCACCTCAGCAAAGTAGCACTATTATAACGGACTCGGTATTTAATTTCCAGGCGGCATCAAAGGCAACTAACTGTTTCCAATGGTTTAAAAAATACATTGTTACTGCCAGGCAGAGCTGGGGAGTTGTTGTTAGAGGCTTCTAAGACGCCGCACTAATCACCAAAAACTGAAAACGGTTCTCAGCCAATAATGTCTTCTCATTTTTAAATGACGTTTCCATGTCAACTCCGCATGGATATAACTATCTTAACAGCGTTACAACTTTTCCCCTTTGCAGTATTATTATTATTATTATTATTATTATTATTATTATTATTATTATATTATACAGTATGTTAGTGCCAGTGAATAAAACGTGACAACGACGCTCGTTTTGCTAAATATTTATCCGTGCAAAATATACCTACCTAACCACAAAGCAAAGCGCCTGTAAACTTCAATACTGAGTCCACTATACTAAGAATTACGATTTGTAATGAATTGTTACGATCCATGATCTATCCGCAAGTACCGATAATTGTTAATGTTGTGCAAATATATATGATGCGAGACTATCAAGAAATGATTATATAACTGATAAGTAAATAATGATTTCACGGACAAGGATAAGGTGCTGCTTTCGCAACATAAAGATGACAGTGATACTATATAATATATAAAACGGTTAGAAGCAAAGAGGTGTAAGGTTTTTTTTTTTTCGCAAAACCAAGTTTGGTACATAATTACATTCTTGAAGCATAATTTTATTTAATGCAAAGAGATATAAGTCTATGGGTTAGGAGTAGATAAAATATTATTGTTACCATTTTAAATTACCTATATTTTATACAGATTCAATTTTAAACCCGTTTTCCCAATTACACTTGCATCCCTTTGCTTCTAACCGCCTCATAATACCAGCTTTAAAGGCTGCGGACCACATGCCACACATCCATACAGACTGAATATCGTTCGCATATGTGATTCCCTTCCTTTTTTAGCAGTCATGGCTATAATCATTCAGTTGTGGCATTAAACAAAGTTAGAGCATGTCAAGGTAAAATATGCCATCTATACTGCCAGTCATAAAGACAAACTGAACTTATAATGCAGCTTGCGGTGTGTCATGGCCCAGAAAGCATTCAGCGTATGTGAATTTCGTTCATATTTAATGAATCTGCGTGGATTCTGGCTCCGATAAATTCGCCACTTATGTCTAGCCTATTCGTTTTTTCAGCACCTGAAAAATCCATTGTTGTAGCCTATTATTTTGTTCAACAGAAGAACTTTAATGTAAACACAAAAAAAAAGTAATGTCCAATGAGTCATCGTGTTATATGAGTTTTAAAAAGGCATTAACGAAACACCTTGTATAAGGTAAAAATATAACATTGGTACCTGAGATCTCAATCGTCCTAAACTATCAAAAGCTGTCAATATACAGGAGGCCTTTCGAAACATATGTACAACCTTTGAAATAATTGATGGCGCAAGTCTCAGAACGCAGCCACTGCGCATGATCAGAGATCAGCTACTTGGTTCACAAGTGCACAACTATTTGAGAAACTAAAATCCGTTCTATTTCGTTGTGCGTCGTGCAATGGAAAATAATTTAGAGAGGGAGAGAGATAAATATCATGACGGTGAGATCGAACACGCAACTTCATGCATGTGAAACAGACGTTCCCTCCACTAGACCACAACAGTCCTTGCTAGAAATAGTCTGTATCAAGCGATGTAATGCTCCAGGAATTACTTGTATATTGAAATTAGATATTAACTCGGGGAGCAAATGGCTGGTACGGCCTCGAGAAGGGTACAGATGCCGACTATGTATATCTTAATAAATCTCGAGAAATGCCACTGCGACTTTCTTAGCAGCTCTGCCAGCAAGTCCTAATCCTACGTTCTCGTCGTGCTCCCTGACTGCAGTCGTAATAGACTGTAGCTAACAGGATGGGACGAAAGACGAGTTCTCAGCGCCTTAAAACTGAGACCTATCGGCTAAGAGAGCAAACCCTAAAAAAAACCCAGATCCTCCGTGTCTGGGGGTTAGGCGTCAGGCTGGCAACCTGGCTCTGGAAAAAAGTATATCGCTATGTACTTCAGTAAAATATGTCAGCCGGATGGATTTAAATATGACAGACTTAAGCTACGAAAAATGGACCTTTGCTATTGGCACATGGAATGTTCAAGGCTTGAATACCAAAGAACAAGAAGTAATGGATGAGAGATATTAACTTGACTTAGTTTAAATTAAGCAGACGTGTTTTGCATTAGTTGTGCAAATAAACAATCTTGTTATGTCTTGTTTTGTAAACAAAGTAACGAGACGTTACAATCGTTATTCATTTTCTAAATATGCCTTGTTTCCATTAATTAAATTAGTTCCCTATATGTACAAATTGATTCAACGAAGATTGGTAACGTGTAGGCATTATGAAAATTAACGACGTTATTTAAAAAAATCCTTCCTGGACAGGATTAAACCGGGGCCGGCGTCGTGATAAGAGAGCATCTTACCGATTGCCCCACTGATGCTAACGATGCGAATACTGCATGAAGAAAGATTTACATCGTCCAATTTGAACGCAAAGGAAACAGCACACGTAACAACTTATCGTACTGGTGTGAATCGCTCTTCAAAACTTTAACTTTCCATCTTCAAGCGTTGCGCCATCAATTTTTTCAAAGGCATTTAAGGCATTCACAGCATTTAATAGTTAGGGACGACTGAGATCTCGGGAACAAATTTTATACTTTTAATGTCAACAAATATCTGCTAACGTGTGATAGTGTTTGAATTATAAATTTATCAACATTTGACTTACTTAGAGACGTATTAGTAAGAATTTAAAAAGTAATAATAAAAGGGAGAAACAAATAATTATGAAAAAACCTATAAAGTGTTTAGTCTTGAGATACTTGGATTAAAATGTCATCACTTTGACTTGAGTATATTTTATCAGTTCCATTCTAGGCACTAAACGAATTACTTACAGCAGCAGACGAGAAAGGCATATATGTTATTTTTATGAGACTGTATCCCCATGTAATAGCTTCTTCAACTGAACTCTCTTATTTAGGGGTATAAAAAATTGTGATATTACTTTATGCTTATTACAAGATTCTTCACTACTGCTATCTCCGCTACTGCATACTACTTGTTATGATGTAGGATACAAATCTTCTTACCATGGCGTTAAACAGTGTTTTAACATGTTTTCCACTTTCTATCTTTAGCTATTTTTTTCCATATAATATTCTTACATTCTATCTATGCGTTTCTTGTAGTATTTTCTTCTACCATTTATAAATCCGCTACCAATAACAGTCAGGAGCAGTCGGTCAATAGCCATTTTGAAGTAAATCCTTCCATAGTAATTCAGCCCGAGGGCAGGTCTTTCACTGCAATCATAGCATTTTCATGATATGCTTTGCAACTTTACTAGGGAACTGCAGGTGTGGTAGATTCCCGTTGCTTTCCCTACCGCTCAAGGATGATGATGATAATGATAAGGATGATAGTGATGGCCGGATGATTTTTCGGGGACCGTTGGGCCCTAAGCTTCCTGACATTTGTCTTACAGGTGAGGAAACCCCCCGAAAAAACCTCACCCAGGAGCCTGTCCCGACCGGGAACCGAACTTGGGCCCGCTGCGTGACAAGGCAGCACGCTACCTCGAGACCATAACGGTGGACTTCAAGTAAATGTTGACTTCATTTCTGAAAAATCTATCATTTTTATCGAGGGGTAAGGTATTTAATAAATTCTCAAGACTATTCTTTATAATATGTGATGCGACTTTTTTTTTAATTCCTTCATAAGATATCTAAATTTATATTTGCTCTAACCTCGACTTCATCATTACCCAGTGTAAGGTATATATATTAATTGGTGTTTCTCTTATAATTTATCATATTTATGCTATTATCATTATTATATTATTATCATTATATTATTATTATTATTATCGTAAGTGTTATTATTGTCATTATCGTATAAAATTCTGTTTGTACGTGACATTTACATTGCTACATTTAATATATCTTTAACTGTTTATAATTAGTATAGGCCCTACTGTATATCTATATTTGTCAAATATGTATTTGTACTTGTGCTGGTTGAGTGGAAGAGAAGGCCTTATGGCCTTAACTCTGCCAGAATAAATAAAACATTATTATTATTATTATTATTATTATTATTATTATTATTATTAAACTCCCGTCCAATGTCATTCTTAGGGTTTCATTTCTCGAATTATTTCCCACCACTTTCAATGATTATTACATTTTTTCTCATTATTATTTCAATATATTTTCTATGATATTTAACTACATACGTAGCATGAAGATGTGGCAGCCATATTGATTTTAACGAATATTCTAAGCAAAAACAAAGCCGTGTTCCAGTGCAGCCAACATAGAGTATGTACTTATTAACTGTTTTATATCCATCCATCCATCCATCCATAGTAATTCAGCCCGAAGGCAGGTCCTTCACTGCAATCATAGCATTTCATGCTATGCTTGCAGCTTTACTAGGAAATTGTAAGTGTGGTAGCTTCCCGTTGCTTTCCACACCGGTGAAGGATGATGATGATGATGATGATAATGATAAGGTAGATGGTGATGGCCATATGATTTCGGGGACCGTTTGGGCCTTAAAGTTTTCCTGACATTTGTCTTACAGGTGAGGAAAAACCCCGATAAAACCTCACCCAGAAAAACTGCCCCGACCGGGGATCGAACCCGGGCCCGCTGCGTGACAAGGCAGCACGCTACCTCGAGACCACAGCGGTGGACCTGTTTTATATATACTTCAAAAATGCAGAACTTACTATTTATCATTGGGCTTTGCATTCTTTCAGTTTGAGAGCTTAAATTGCGTTAGGTTGGCTTTTACAATAGATTGATCTTTCACAGGTTATAGTACTTAAATTGCGTTAGGTTAGCTTTTAGGCTCGTTATATATCGTGTATTGGCTGCATCCCGTGATTCCATAGTGTAAAACGCTTCGAGTTTTTTGGCGCATGCGCATGGTGTATGATTGGAACTTAGAAAAATGCTTCGCGTCACATGTTATAAAGAATCTACAATCTTAAATTATTATTATATAAGGACTACATCTACAATGGCGTAACAGCACAATTTTGGGTCTTAGCCTCTCCTTTGTTAGAAGTACTAGACCAAGTTAATTTAGTTACGTTTATTTCCCTAAACATGTGATGAATGGTATGCGTCAACTTACCGATCCAATGAGACATCTAGCAGGCATCTGAAGTACTACTAGGATGAAAATGGTCGGTCAATTTTGCTTAGAGGTCTCTTCATTCAGGTTTAAGAATATTTTACGAGCGTTAAAATCTTCAGACTCGGGACCCACGGCTTAAAGTCCCTCCCGGAGAACTTACTCCTTGGATTTTTCCATCCTAAAAAAATGCATCGACCCCGATCGGTTTGAACCAGCGACCCTAGGGAACAAAGGCAAGGAACATAACCACGAGTCCACCGTGGCCGGTTCCAAATATCGGTCATGTAAGGCAAATTATAGCTCGAAGATTCACCATAACTACATAAAATATAAAAACTATCAGAGGATGTAGTACCGTTAATTAACGTATTGTATAGTAAAAATATATTATTAGTAACGTAATAGAATAATAAATTTGCACTTATAATTATTTAGATGTTTCTTTTTTGAACGAAGTGTTCCAAATATCGCCTATTGTACAAAAACGCTGGATCACGAATAATTTGCAGAAGTAAGAGCAAAACATGCGTAGAAATAAACATTGCAGTACATGTGTCACATTAATGAATTAAACTGACCTGAAATTGGAGATACTTATGTAAAATTTAAAAATATAATTGAAATACAGAAAAAGAAAAACTTACTCTCTTGCCGCAACAAACAAATTACGCGAATGTAGGGTATCTGTTTTTATCACATTTCTCATAATGTGTCATGGCGGCTAGCTACTAACACGCACAAGTTACGCTCCAGGTTTTAAGTTATTTTTCAGTAGGTGCCTTCGTTATTTCATAGTTAAAGTTGAATATTCGTAGTCAGTTTAAGTATAAATTTATATTAGTTATTGCCAAAAGTGTGTACATTTAACAACATGGGAAAAAACACACGTAATTCCAACAACGATTCGACAAGTTCTACGGAGGAAGCAGTGAAACGTGTGGTGGTGAAAGAGGCGCTACAGGATCCCGGCACTCTGCAGGTGTTTGTGTCCATGTTGCGGGACCAGGTAGTGGCGGAACTGCAGAAGACCATCCAGGACAACACTAAGGTAATTGAGGATCTGAAAAAGACCCTCGATGAAAAAGACAGAAAGATTGAGGTGTTGGAAAATAAAATAGACGATTTAGAACAATACCAGAGACGTCAATGCCTCAGGATTTTTGGTGTGAAAGAAGAGGCCGGAGAGGACACTGACCAGAAAGCCATCGAGGTGGCCAAAAAAATCGGTGTCGATTTATCAGTGACTGACATTGACAGAAGTCACCGTGTTGGTGTTAGTAATGCTGAAAGACCGCGGGCTATAATAGTGAAATTTGTTAGTTACCGCAAGCGCAGTGAAGTCTTTCTAAGCAAGAAAAAGTTGAAAGGAAGTGGGGTCACTGTTCGCGAGGACCTAACGAAGTGTCGCTATCGCCTGCTACAAGAGAGTATACAAAAATACGGTATTCAAAATGTATGGACAATGGACGGTGCCGTCATAGCTAAAGTAAATGGCGAAAAACGCAAAATTAGATCTTCTACGGATATCAACTAGATAGGACCTGAGTGTAAAATATGTTTACTTTGTCTTTTCTTTGCTAACAATTATATTGTTAATTTATTTCTAATTTAGGTAAGTTTAAAGTGTATTATTTTTTATTTAGGACAACTTACTTCTTTTTATTTTAATTTTTTAAGTTCTTAGCTAAATTATTTTAATTTTATTAGAGTTATTACAGTGCATAGTTTATTTTTACTTTCTGCTATTGGCAACATTGAGCTGACTAATGGTGAATTGCTTGCAACCTCTGACTCACTCACCTTCTCCAATCACCCTCTTATTGTGCCGACAACTTTTAACGCAGGTAGCAACATTCCTCAATCCCTACCATCCCCTCCAACAACAACAACTACTAGTCTACTTAAGAATGCATTTTCTACTGATAAATCATCACTTAAAATCGCTCACGTAAATTCACAAAGCATTCTGTCCCATTTTGATGAGTTTGAAACCATATTTTCATCTCTTGGACTGAGCGCCATTTTAATTTCGGAAACCTGGCTCACCCCTTCCATACCTTCGTCTCTTGTTCACCTAGACGGATATACACTGCTCAGAAATGACAGAATAGATAAAAGAGGTGGAGGAGTTTGTGCCTTTATATCAAATGAGCTTAATCCAAGAATTGTCCACAAGTCCCCTTCTGTATATTCCGCTCGCCCCCGAGTTCTTATTCGTAGAAATTCAAGCCAGTCTAAAAAAATGTCTCTTATGCATTGTATACAAACCTCCAAAAATAAGGCACCTTTCGGATCTAGAAAACGCTCTGAACGATTCATTACCTCATTATGAACACGTTATTGTCGCAGGCGATTTTAATACAAATCTTCTTCAGACTGACTCACCAGCCATACAACTTAAAAATATGTTCCAAAGCTTAAATATGACAATTGTTCCTTTCTCTGCCACACATCATACTGCTAATACCGACACTCTACTGGACTTAATAGTGACTACACATCCACAGAAAGTACTGTCATATGGACAAATTCCTGCTCCCGGCATATCTGCTCATGACATTGTATTCGTAGAATACTCACTCCAATGTCCTAAAAGACGCTCTAAATTGACTAAATTTACACGACGTAGAGAAATTTACAAAACATAGACGATACTAACCTAAATCCAGTACGCTTTAGAACTACCAATTGGTACACACTATGGAATCTTAGATCGTTTGATGAAAAAGTAAACACAATTTAATAACACTGATACTACAACTATATGACAGACATGCCCCACCGTAAAAACCCGACGATTTTCCCGCGCCACCTGCTCCCTTGATGAATGACTCAATACGTGAAACTTATGTCAAAACGATACAAAGCATACCGAACATAACAGACGACATAACAATGACGAGAACTGGCAACTGTACAAACACCTTAGACACACCACTACACAAACTATACGCAATGCCAAACTACGACACGCCCACAGTATAATCGGACCTGAAATAAGTGCATCGGGACCACCTGGCGAAATCTCCGTGCAATGGGACTTAGACAGTTGAATCCCTCAACTGACTCTATATACATTTCTGTAGATGACTTAAATGAACATTTTACCTCAATACCCAGACCAAACCTCCAGAACAACAAGACTACAATAGACATTCTTAAAGACTTATCCCCATCCCCCCCATATAGGAAGAGATAAATTTTACTTTAACGACATTTCGCCTATAGACGTTAAAAAGCACTCAAGCGGATTAAATCCAATGCACAAGGAACAGATAACATCAGCATTTTAATGCTAAATAAAATCATTGACATTATACTACCCACAGTGACTCATATTTTTAATGCTTCCCTTATAACTTCTATCTTCCCTACTGTATGGAAACAGTCTAGAGTTCGGCCTATACCAAAAATAAGTACACCAACTAACTGTAATGACTACCGACCGATTAGCATCCTTCCGACATTATCTAAAGCCCTGGAACATATTGTACATAAGCAAATGACTGAATATCTCCAAGAAAATCACCTCCTTGATCCTTATCAATCCGGCTTTAGATCTGGTCATAGCACAACCACAGCTTTGCTAAAAATTACTGAAGATATTCGTGAAGCCGTGGACAGACGTCAATTGACTCCTTTAACCTTACTTGATTTCAGCAAAGCTTTTGACACAGTAGACCACGACTTACTTACGATAAAGCTCAAGCACCTACACTTGTCTGACAGCGCTGTATCCTGGTTCGACTCATATCTGCACGGTCGTCAACAATACGTTTCATTAAACTCTAGATCTTCGTCTTGGCGCAACGTGCCGGCTGGAGTCCCCCAGGGCAGTGTTCTCGGACCTCTTCTTTTCTCAATCTACATAAATGACTTGCCAACTGTACTAAAGCACTGCCGTTATCACCCTACGCTGATGATCTCCAAATTTACCTACATTCACCTCCTCATTCTCTCTATAACAGCTTGACAAAAATGAATGACGATCTCATATCCATCTTTAACTGGTCTTCAAGTATCGGTCTAAATCTAAATCCTAACAAGTCACAAGTAATTCTAATGGGACAACAAAGACTGCTTACAACCTTTGACATATCTACACTTCCAAACATTACTATAAATAATATAATTATCCCTTATTCTTCTTCAGTAATAGATCTTGGACTACATCTAGACGCAAATTTAACCTGGCAAACACAAGTGAAACACATATGTAAAAAGACTTTCTCCATCTTACATTATCTTAGACGTTTAAAAAATTTTCTCCCAGTTTCGTTAAAACAAATCCTTGTGCAGAATCTTGTGTTACCACACTTCGATTATTGTGACATTATATATAATGATCTAAACTATGACTTGTCGCAGAGACTGCAGCGTGTTCATAATGCTTGCGTTCGATTCATTTTCAATATCCGCCGTTATGACCATATTTCCGAACACTTTAATAACCTCTCTTGGCTCCGTCTTACTGACAGACGTAAATTGCACTCCCTTTCACTACTTTTCAAGCTTCTGAATTCCTACATCCCTACTTACCTGGCGTCCAGATTTGAGAAGTTATCCTCTTACCACAATATTGACACTAGATCACAAGATAGCAGTCTGCTATCAATTCCTCTTCATAGCACTTCCTCCTATTCTACTTCCTTCACAGTAGCCTCTGCCCGCTCCTGGAATCTCCTTCCTCAAGATATCAGGGGTTGCCGCACACTTGGAACCTTTAAGTCACGCTTATACAGTTACCTGTTGTCTAATAATTAATTTTTCTCTATTTATATAATTTTATACTATGTCATTAATATTTTCCTCGTTTTTTATATATATTGTACATATTATATATTTAATTTGTTAAATTTAGAGTAAATCAAAATACATTATAAATATTAATTGTATTGTATTCATAACTTGTAATCGTTTATATATATATATATATATATATATATATATATATATATTGTAATTTAGATTTAAGACTATTTTTTGTTTGTTTGTATTTTTTTAAACCTGGTTGAGTGGTAGACAAGGCCTTAAGGCCTTAACTCTGCCAGGTAAAATAAAGCTATTATTATTATTATTATAATATATTATGTTCACAACACTTTTTACACATCGTAATCATGATTAGAATTTGAAAACAACCCGTGGGAAATGGGACATTCAGTGTTATTAGAAATAATATAGTGGACGATTTTAGGGAAACACTATTGTCAAATATGGCTTCTTTCTTACTCAATACAAATTAAATTAACAAAGTAAATTTTATACGCGAGTATTGTAAGATATTTTTACTACTCGCTGTATATTATTTCAAAACAAAATAATTTGTAAAAACGTGAAGTAACTTACTTCAAACTCGCCGTGTTTCCAGAGTGTTTAAAGCTCATCCACTTGTCAAGTACTAGTAGTATACTCGGACCAACGGATCTGTGCCCCATATAGCGGTAGCATCGTTTTTAGAAAAGTACACGTCTATCCTCACACCATTTCACCGCACTCCCTTTCCATTACGTCAAACAGCAGACTCAGTAACTTATCGAGTAGGGATGTTGCCAAACTTCGTCCAGTGTTGGCTCATATATGGCTTTCTTTTCAGAGTCAACTTCCTCAGGTTGGCCACTATGAGTCTCAAAACGAAGATAAATACCAACTAGATAGTATAACTGTATGTATACTTCAATTAGGCCTACAATTGAATTTTTTTATGTATTTACAAAATGTATTTCATCAATTACAAAAATTAATTGTCTGTATCACTTTGTACTTGAGGCAATCCTCTAATGAGGAAAGTTTTATAATAATATATAGAAAGGGCTACATTTTATAAAATGTATTCTAAGAAAATGAAGTACTAATAAAAAAAATAGTATTACTGGTTCGTGCAATATTGGAATAGAGCGTAATTTCGTGGGATCCATATTAGATTCAGGGATTTGTGATGGAAACTACTTGAAACACGGCTAAAAAGTTAATACTAAGTGCACAGTATAAATTCTATATAGGATATAGTGCACCCTAGGTTGAAAAAACCCATGGAATGCGGCAGAACCGATAATAATTTTAATATTAGAACTAGAAAGCAAAGAAAATAGTAAAGTTTTATTTTTAATTAAAACAATAGATGACGGAAATAATGTGCGCGCAACATCTTACAGTAACTTTCCTCTCTCTTTGAAAAAGCTTTAAAAAACATTAAAAAAGTTCTCTGAATTCCATATTATATTTCTATTAAATTTTAGTCTGTGCATTTTATTGACTTCAGGCTCTGTATTATTAATAATTTTTTAGTCGACGTATTTTCATAATTTTCAGCATATTCTTATGTCCATATTAAGTTGTTAAACATATGTTTGGGTTGTAACTGCATCCTTTCAGCATAGGTTAAATATATATAATCACCTATTTTCATTCGAGTGCAAAAAAAAAGTTTGAAATTTGTTGTCCAGTGTTATCATCCAAGTTAATATAACACAGGATATTTTTGTATATAGGCCTATCTGTAAGTTTTAGCACCCACCAGGTCATGGGATAACACCAGTTTAATACATATATATCTATACATACATTATTATTATTATTATTACTATTTGTAGTAGTATCAGTAGTAATAGTCTTCTTCTTCTTCTACTACAAGGTTTAGGCTATGCAGCCTGTTCCGGCGAAGTTAAAAGTGGAGTCCATCTTCTACGTGGTCGGCCAACATCTCTTGTTCCTCTGGGATTATACAGGAAGGTTCTTTTTGGTATTCTTTCGTTGTTCATTCTCATTAAGTGTTCTGTCCATTTCCTATTATTTTCGGTGATTTTATCTTCAATTTTATATATATCTAATTCTTCTCGTATAGTTTCATTCCTTACTCTATCCGCTCTAGTGCATCCTTTCACATTACGTAAAAACAGCATTTCTGCAGTCTGTATCCTGCTTTTATCCCTTGATTTCATTATCCAATTTTCACTTCCATACAACAACAAAGGAACAGCCATTATTTTATATAATTTAAGTTTCGTATCTTTCCTTGTTTTCCGACCTAAGGTTCTTTTTATGGTAGTAATAGTAGTAGTAGTTTAAATTATCTGATATTTTGAATGTTGCAGGTTTTTATTTATTTCAGTGTTATGTATTCTTTCACAGGGTGTAACGTTTTTCCTTGAAATTATAATTTTACAATGTTTAGTGATAAGCTGGAGTTACTAACATTGTATAAAGATACTATGTAACTTGTGTTTTGAAGAACTTTTTGACTGGCAATCTTTAATTTTATTATGTAAGACATAGAATGCAAATGTCGGGAAACTTTAACGCCTGAAATTGTTCCCGAACATCATCTGGTCATCATAATCATATTATCATATTCGTCACGTCTATTATGTGTGTGAATGGTGTGTTTCATCTTAATGTTGTGTTGTCTCGGAGGAGGCCCGACATTGAGCTGATCCCTCATTCGGGGAGGCACTCCATTTCCTAGTGTGGTCAAAAATATAGGTTGTGATTCATAGTTAATATCTCTCTACCGACAGGTCATATCACTATAAAGCCTGGATGGCATGTTGACCGTAAAAGTACCTAAAATGCAAGAAGTTAAACTGCCTTAATGGGATGGAAAGACATACAAATGAAGTCTCCGTAAGACTGAGTTAAAGGGCACAGTGTTAAAACCTCTTCTGTATGACTATTTCATTTTAATTGGACTCTTGATGTAGAAATAGACCAAATAAACAGTGGAGGGATGAAATTTTGTTATAACATGCAAGTAAAAATAAAACAAACGACAAAAAGATAACAGAAAATTTAATTAAAATAATTTTACTTGCAGATATCTAAACCAACAGGAAAAAATGTGTGAAATGGAATTATCTAAATGTAGGTTATAGCTAAAGTGCAGTCCAATCTCATTCTATCTAGCGTCTGCCTTACTTCCGGGAACTAGAGCATCTTATTAAGGAAAAAAAAACTAAACTCTTCCGCCATTCTGCTTGTGTTTCTTTTTATTATTTTATAAAGAAAACTATCTACTTTACCTACTTTCAGCGAGCACTACATTCTATTTCAATCTCTTTGAAGTCCATTCGTGTTGGCTTTAAAAAAATACACCGCTATACGCATATACTGGAAAATTTCTATTGAATCTAGCTTTCATATTGTTGGCCAACTTCTCAAAGGATACTTTTAGGATCCAGATATTTACAGGAAGTCCCAAGATATAGATTTTTACAGTTGAATGCTAAGAGAAGAAAAAAATGCTCTGTTTTATATATTCCTTTAAAGAAACTGATTTTTTTTTTACTTTCTTTCAAGGTTTCAATTGTTAAATCTAGTAATTCCTTCAAACATTACATCACAGATTGACGGGGGCTATCACAGTTCAAGACTGAATTAACTATTCATTAAATAATAACATATTACTAGGCACCTCCGTGGCACGAGCGGTTAGACGTTTGCTCTCACCGCTGGGATCCCGAGATCGAGTCTCGGTCACTCCATGTGGGTTTCGTGGTGGACGAAACGGAACTTGGGAAGGTTCTTTTCTCGAGGTTTTCTCCCGTTTTCCCCTGCTACAATTTCATTCCACCATTTCTCCATTCTCATCCATTTCCTTTCATTTCGTTAATCCGCCCCTGTGACGGTGCGTCAGGGATTGTCGACCGGCACCCTTGTAGTTCACAGACTTCTATAAATAATAATAGCTTTATTTTACCTGGCATAGTTAAGGCCTCAAGGCCTTGTCTGCCACTCAACCAGGTTTTTTAAAAAATACGAAAAATAGTCTTACATCTAAATTACAATAAACAATACAATTATTATTTATAATGTATTTTGGTTTACTCTAGATTTAACAAATTAAATATAATATGTACGAGATATATAAAAAACGAGAACAATGATTAATGACATAGTATAAATTTAAATAAATAGAGAAAAATTAATCATTAGAGAACAGGTAACCGTATAAGCGTGACTTAAAAGTGCCAAGTGTGCGGTAACCCCTGAAATCTCGAGGAAGAAAATTCCAGGAGCGGGCAGAGGCTACTGTGAAGGAAGTAAAATAGGAGGAAATGCTTTGAAGAGGGATTGTTAGCAGACTGATATCGTGTGATCTAGTGTCAATATTGTGGTAAGAAGATAACTTCACAAATCTGGACGCCAGGTACTAGGAGTGTAGGAATTCAGAAGCTTAAAAAGAAGTGAAAGAATATAAGGGGCTTCATCTCATCTCATTCCTCTATTCGACCCTGAGTTGGACACAAGTTGAGGATATTTATTTATTTAATAATATATCACTGCACATCATGAAAATATACCTTTAAATGGAAGAATGTTGGTATCCAAGGGTAAGTTTGGCATAGATTAAAAACTGGCACTATCGAATCCATAGTTTCATGGACGTGCCGACATATGCTTTCCATACATCCCTATCCTGAACTATTGTTTTCCAATTTTTTCCTGCATAATTTACCTTCCTCAAATAATGGTTAATGTTATTCTCCCACCTTATTCTTGGCCTATCTACTGTGTGTTTTAACTCTGCTTTCACTGCACCCCTTTTCATTCCTCATTCATGCTTCATATCTTCCCCATCGCAGTCTATGACACTTAACTGTTCATATTACATCTGGCTTCCCATGAAGATAACTCACTATTAAATTATATTTTCCATTCATCTATGTGTTCGTTTCTTTTTTACCATATTCATGCTATGCTTTCAGCTTTACTAGGGATTTGTGTAGGTGTGGTATCTTCCCGTTGCTTTCCACACCGGAGAAGGATGATGGTGATGATGATGATGATAATGATAAGATTGATGATGATGATGATGGCCATATGATTTCGGGGACCGTTTGGGCCTTAAAGTTTTCCTGACATTTGTCTTAAAGGTGAGGAAAAACACCGATAAACCCAGAAAAACTGGCCCGACCGGGGATCGAACCCGGGCACGCTACGTGACAAGGCAGCGCGCTAACTCGAGACCACAGCGGTGGACCCTCTTTTTATAAGTTAATTAAATTAATACCAATGTCATTAAAATAGAAATCTAAATAAATATTAATTTATTGTTAGTGACTTGGAGCTAATTAGTAGCCTGCAAGTTGTAATGTAATAGCTAAATTACACACTATCATTCACTATTTTATGACTTTCAAAAGTAGAAATTAATTTAGTTCTAAATATTTGTAAAACTGTTTGTTTCTTTTATATATATATGCATCTAAAATTACCCTGATATTGAAATATTGATCTAATATATTTTAAAAATAATCTACAAAGGTTATTCTTGTCGGAGGTAAAATTGCCAGGTCCAAAAATACTTTATTAATATATTTTTTAATTTAATTATAAAAAATAATTAGATACGAAGAGGAAGGTTGTAATGTCATGATTATAGTCAAGATTGTTATGTACTAAAAGGTAAGATTGCAACATAGTATAATGAGAAGTTAGACTTGTGGCTGTTTTTTGTTTTGCTTTCACATGCAAACATTTGAATAGTATGACGAGAAGTTAGACTTCTGTCTTTTATCTTGGTTTCTTACACAAACAATTGAATAATATATACGTACTGTCTGTATTGCAATCTTATCTTTATTACATAAATATCCTGACTCTAGTCATGATACACACCTTTTCATTGTAACAGGTTTGGTAATTGAATAATTTTCAAAACAATTAAAAACCTGCATGTATTTACCTATTTTACGACATAGTTATATATTTTATTTTTTTAATTTTATTTTTATAGGCCTAATAGAAATTAAGCATAATCTATATTACCGTAAATAATTAATTGTATTGTAACTACAACCCTAACATACCGGATGGTGAAAAAGGTTTAGCATTATTGGAGATTCTATAATAATAATAATAAGAAGAAGAAGAATATAGCCTAATACTTAATATATTATTATTTTTATTTATAATGTTTAATGAAACTAGTATTAAATTATCCAAACATTAACAAATATGAATTGTTAAAGTGAAACCCTCTACTCGTGTCCGGCATACTGGATAGTCCAGGGATGTAATTAGACGCATCTCATTAATTATTAATGTCTGTGACATACACGGATGTCGACGGACCAGGCCTGTCGCACCATCACAGGAGCAGATGAAGTGCAACAAAATAGATGACATGAATATAGAGATTTGGTGGAATGATGTTTCTGGCAGGAGAAAGTCGGGATAAACCCCAAGAAAAACCTGCCCTCAATGGGGCGTTCAAGATCGTATTTCAGAGGAAGAGGTTGAGTGTCTATAAACATTTGCCTCACGGAGTTGTCTAAACAGGAATTATTTATAATTGAATAAAAACCGTAACACGCAATATTTAGCTGATAATGAAAGTTATTATTTTATCCGACGACGGTCTTTAAAATCTCAGATCAAATCTGGGCTGAAAGAACAGAACACATTTTCTTAGAGATTTCATACTTCAGGTTTGAGGTTATATTACATGCCATAAATATATAGCCTACTAATTCCGAGCTAAGTTTCAGTTTTTTTTTTTTTCAAATGTCCCAGGTTGTCATTTCGACATTTCTGGTGTTCTCTCCTGACATGGCGTACTTATAACCCACATCTGAGGTTAGGGCGCCTGGAAGGCGGGGTTACACTATCCTGATGATATGAGAATTGATGATGATGGTAATGATGCTACAGGAGAAGCCTTAAAATAAACTTAAGCTATAGGCGAGTGATATTGATGATAATGATGGCCAGATGGTGTTCGGGGACCGTTTTGGGCCTTAAAGTTTCCTTACTTTTATCTTACAGGTGAGGAAAAACGCCGAAGAAAAACCTCACCCAAGAAACTTGTCCTGACCGGGGATCGAATCCGGGTCCACTGCGTGACAAGGCAGCACGCTACCGCAAGACCACAGCGGTGGACAAGTTTCAGTTGTACTGTAAACAAATTTGCTTGATTATTTGTCCATCGAGTCCGTCTATTGAGGGAACTCTAGTGCTACTTTTACCCGCCATAAGACTGAGTTTGTGTACGGGACTGTCATCGATAGAATCATTGTTTTTATGCAACATCATAATTCACTGAAAATAAAATGAATAAATTATAAGATCGTACCAACCAATAGGAACTTCTTCCAATTCTTATTTATTTATGACAAAAATTATGCATGGGCCTACCTAATCAGACATTTACGCTTATTCCATGATGTGTAAAGATAACCTCTATTTAAAATTCCATTACGAGCATAATTTATGCTCCATTCTGACCCACCTGTAAATTCTGCTGAATGGCTAATGTGGGACATTTTTCACTAAACCATTTGAAAACATTCAACATATCTTTTCGTCTCTCTGCTTTTCAAATACTTCCTTTCCAATGTTTTAAGAAATTGTACACGAACGGTTAGAAAAGGAATACCGATATCTTAAAAGAATTTAAGACTACGCCAATTTTGGAATATATTAAACTATATCAACTAAATAGGAGACGCCATCTTGAAAGAATGAGTTCAAATCGGATCCCCAAAGCTGTTTATAATTATATACCAAGAGGACGAAGATCTCTGGGCGGTCCTATGAAACGCTGGAGGAGAAATTTTCTATAGGATCGTAACAGGCATTGGCCTAATACTGGAAGGAAGGAGAAGAAGTACAAGAGCGACCATTTTAAATAACTGAAATTTCGACGTATTCTGAATTGCGCATGCGTAAGAAAAAACAACGCTTATTTAATATATTAAAATTGTAATTATAGATTTTAAGGTTCTTCCATATAACTTATACAGACACGTGCTAGATAATATTTATATCATTTTTATGTCCTTTATTTCGAGTGTTAGAGAGCGAACTACATTTTCTTACACGCTTAAATTGGTAAAACCGTTATTCGACCAATTAAAATGAAGTCATACATCTTGTTTATTTACATTACAATTGGAACTTTGCTCGGAATATATCTACTTCTTCTTCTTCCTTTCATGTGATAGACCTAGTGGTCTGTTACGGTCTCAGTCCAACGTTTGAAGGGTCTGGTAATTTATGATTTTACGTGGCATTCTTGTTCTGCTCATTCTTCTTACGTGAGATTTCCAGTTGTTTCTGTATTTTTGTACATATTCTATGACTGATTCTATTTTTAATTATCTGAGAATCTCTGATTTCCTTTTATGGTCTATTCTTGAGTAACCTGCAGTACGTCTCATAAATTTCATTTCTACCACAGTTAGTCTTTGTTCATCTACACTGCGAATTGTCCAGGCCTCACTGCCGTAACATAATGTGGGTCTGGCCAGTGGTTTTTAAATTCTAGTTCGTGTGTGTTGCTGTACTGTGTTTGGCTTGAAAATATTATTTATAATTCCTGTTACTCTGTTAAATTTTATAATTTTTTGACTAAAATCTTTTTCCTCTCCGTATGTAACTTGATATCCGAGTGTTAGTTTGTTCTAATATTTTATTAATAATAACAATTTTACTGCGAACTGAGTCTTTTCCTAGGAAAGTCATGACTTTAGATTTTTCTGTTGAGATTTCCATGTTGTAGTTTATTGCAATTTGGTGAAAAGAGTGGACTGAACGTTGTAGGTCATCTTCTGAATTCGCTATAAACACAATGTCATCTGCAAATAATAGGGTGTCTAAAATATATAATATTTAAGTGGTATACTGCCAAGTGGTTGTAGTCTCCATTCTTTAATAATTGATTTCATGTATATTATGAAGAGCATTGGTGAAAGACCACATCCTTGTCTAACTCCTTGATTACGAGTACAATCCACGACATTTCTATAATTGTCTCCTGGTAATGCCAGAATTATAATCCACTTTTGATTTTTGGGGGGCGATAAATATGATGGGTATTAAATGACAGCCAAGGAGAGTTCTTACACCTAAACTTAAGCTGAATTCCTAACCATGGACGGCAACAGGAAAAATTCATTAGGTCTGTCCGCCATTAATCGTATCCGGGACCTCTTGTACTGAAGTAATAATTCTGACCACAAAACCATAATAAAATATGTTTTATTCTCTAACTCGTAAGTAAAATTTCAACATATTTGTGGAACAATCAGACGGACATTGAGGAACGAAGATAGAAATTAAATGCAGCTAAGATTTCACTCAACGATGGCACCACCAGTGGCGATGAATGGAAGTGAGACCTGGGTCCTAAAGGAAAAATAAAAAAAGTAAAATTCAGGCAGCGGAAATGAGATTCCTACGGGCTGTGACAGGTTGTACAAGAGAAGAGCATATTATTAGAAATGAGAATATTAAAGAGGAACTAAAATTACAACCACTTCTTCAAGAAATAGAATAACACAGGGACAATTGGATAGAGCATCTGAAAAGAATGACAGAGAGTAGGATACCAAAGATGGAATAGAAGTATAATCCTGAAGAACGAAAATTGGTAGGAAGACCAAGAAAACGCTTGGCTGAACAGATGTGAGATCGAACATATAAAGACCTAATCCGTGAAAGAAGATGATGATGAACTTGTAAATACTTATCAGAACTGTTTAATTTATATTTTTTAAATAAATTTATAGAAATTTACGATAATGTTTAATTTACTTTGAGTTGTGTTTCAGTCTACTGCAGAGTGGTTGTACAGTATACGTAGTCCGTAAACATATAATCTCGGCTGTATGTGGTTAGAAATTAGTTCTTCTTTGACCAGTTAATTTTCCAGGTTTTAATTATATGTATTAATATCCTTTTTCTCTTTATCCTCTAAAATCCTCTAGCAGTTAGTACGGGCTGTGCTTTCGAGCTTTGTTTTACGCTCCGCAGAACATCAGAGCTTTTTGAACCTATTAAAAAGTTTTATTCCTTTTCTCATTCCTGTTCTAGTAGAAGAATAAAGGTAGGTTTTACTAAATTAGTATAAAAATCCATTGTGAAACGTTTCCAGCCCGTTGTCAATAAAGCTGTTTTCTCTCGTTTTCCTATCGGATCTCATTAGTCTTTTTTTTTAAATTCACGATTTGACAAGTGGATTCAATTAAAGAGGTACATCAATTGAAGAGGTTCAATTTATGAATAAAAATCTCCCCTTCAAACTCTTTTGTCAAGTGCTCAGTGCTGCTCATATCTGCTTTATTAGAATAGCTTGTACTTTGGCAGAGAAATGTCAATGGGATTTAGAAATGAATAGAAAACACATTGTGCCAGTAATTACCGTTTCATGATTAATTAAACGCCTAAATTATTCCTAATACGTACCTCTGCAATGCACTCTGAAAAATCATTATATGAATAAGAGGTTTCTTTTCAACGGTTGACAAACAAAATCTATTTATTACGTTCTTTTTTTTAGCTAATTCCGAACGAATGAAGCTAATGAGGTTGTTCTCATGAATAGATCTGTGAAAAAGTTTTACAGATCTTCACCGATTCTATCTATAGCAGTAGACACCAAGAACGACTACTGTGCGCTTCTCTACTGATTTTTCTACAAGAAGTTTTCATGCACTTCTTTCATTCTGCATTCGTACCACATGTCCTGTCCACGCACTCTAAGAGACTTAACTGTTATTACATCTGGTTTCACATAAAGATCATATAGCTCATTATTGTGTAGTTTTTTCCATTCACCTGCTTTTTTTCCCTTGGTCCAAAATTTTTCCTAAGAACTTTGCTGTTTTCTCAAACATTTGTAAACTTATATTTTCTTCTGAAGTAAGTGATCACCTTTTGCATCCATATAGTATAACTGGAAGAATCACTTATAACCTATACGGAGTTAAAAGGAGGGGGGAACAGGTAAGTAGCTTTTTCCTTGAAACCTAGAAAATGTACCTTTAGTTGTACAACACACTTCCTTAGCTGAAAGCTAAATTTTGCACCCTTTACTGTTTCACATTTCTAAATTGTAGTGCTTTCCATAGAGAATCCAATGACATTCAAACTCCATTTCAACAGAAATATGACTTTCATGGTACTTTCCTTCTTCCCTTCGTATTTGCAACTTAACTTTTTTTTAGAGTAGTTGGGATGACAAGATTCCCTACAACACACAATAGCATGTGTTTCTAGACTTGAACCTGTGTTAATTTTCTTTTTCTACTTAATAATTGTTTGTAGTTATTGTTGAATTCAGTCACTTTTTCAAAATTCCCCTCACCTGAGATTTTAAAGAGCATAGTTAAACGAAGATAACAATAACTGTACCTTAAAATCTTCTTCTTCTTCTTAATCGTAATTTGAAGGATTTTCATCCTAAAGCCCGCCATAGCCTGTCCCAAGCCAGGTTGAAAAAGGGTGAAGGGAAGGAGTAACACCTCGTAAAAACCTTGGTTCAGCTTCCCCAGCTGATAGTACCTTCTGAGGGCCCCTTGCCAGGGTTATGGTGAAGACCTCCACGGCAGATACAGAGGAGAAGGAGTCCTTCAGTATGGTCTACCTGACGGAAGAGTTAACTCTACATCCGCTGCCTTGTAGATTGACAAATGAGCATATGGGGTTCGATAGTCTTGTAAGACAACCCATCTAGGAGAGACAACTCCGAAATAAATCGGGGCAGGCTGAGCTCTGGAGCTGTGTGAAGGCAATCGGCCTAGGGAGTAAAAAGCCCGAATAATAAACCCGCCATAAAAACGGGCTATCAACCCACCTCAAGGTGTACCTTATACATTGCTCGCAGTCTCAAGGATCAAGCCTTCGGATCAAAGACGGAAACAAAATACGTACCTTAATGTAATTTATTTAAATATGAGTTAATGAAAATGTTCTATAATTACAACCTCTGTGTTGTAATGGATAGCATGTCTCACTAGCTTTCAATTGGTCCCGGGATTGATTCCAGAATGTACTATATGCATTCCGGTGTTGGGGCTGAAACGGCCCAGTGAGAACTACAGAGTAGCTATTTGATATCAATAGTTAACCCTTTCATTCCCTGTGTAAACATCATATTTAAAGCTGTGATATAAGATACTGTGCATAAATTTTTTAAATAGTCCTGCTATTAGTATGCTGAACAACAAGTTTGTAGTATCCAGATTTACCATAAGATAATTAATACATACAGGGTGTACGGAAATTCATGTTACAAACTTCTAGGGCTAGTAGAGGGGACAGAGTAGACAATATTTTGAATAGGAACCCATGTCCAGAAACGTACCGTTTTCGTGCTACAGCCATTAAAATGTATCGGATTTACCGGTGGTGTTTTACGACTGGATAGTAGAACATGACGTCAGAAGACCACCATGTCAAATGAGGTGTGACGTAAGGTACAAAATTAAATTTCTTTCTGTCTTCTGCACTGGATGTGTCCCATACGAGACTGCTCAGTACAACAGAGACTCGATGTGACGACCACACATTGTACCAACGAATCAGGTTCCCGTTAATCTCTTGTGCAGAGACCATAACTCATTCTAGCAGTTCTTTCTCGGTCTCTACAGGAGTCTCGTGCACCATACTCTTCATACGACCCCACAAGAAATAGTTCAATGGTTTTAAATCCGGCGATCGTGGGGGCCATGCAATAGAACCACCCCGGCCTATCCATCTTTGCATGAATCTTCGGTTAAGATGTCTCCGAACGTTACGTGTAAATGTGGCGGTGAGCCATCGTGCTAAAACCACAGTTCCTGGTGGACATTCAATGGCAGGGTAAACTTCACATGCAATCAGGCGATCTTCTGACGTCATGTACTGCCTATCCAGTTGCAAAACAACAGCGATAAATCCGACACATTGCAGTGACTGGACATGGATTCCTATTCAAAATATTGTCTATCAGTTCCCTCTACTAGCCCTAGGAGTTCGTAACATGAATTTCCTAACACCTGTATACATCAGATGTTCCACAACATCATGATATAAATAAATCATCTATTCGAACAAGAAATTAGTACAGAAAAATCAATTTTTTACTTGAATTCATAATGTGGAACTAAAAGAGTGCTGTAACTATGTAAGTTTGAGAGACTATAAGAGGATAACCACATAGTTCCCTGTCTTCTGCTAGCCAGTAGAAGAAACCACTTTAATCGGCCTTGGCTTTTCGAAATTATTTATTTTTTTATTAAAATAACAAGCATACGAATTTTTATTGGGGAAATATTAGGCTTAGGCCAAGTGGGATGATAATATTCGGATGGATGTCAGGACACTGGATATATAAAATATAATAATAATAATAATATAATAATAATAATAATATAATAATAATAAGAAATGTGCATATGATAGAGTGTTCAATTGGCTGAGAGTAAGTACCAGTGGAGGGAGTTAATGAAGCCGGGATTCAATATCGGTTTCCATAAGCCATCGAGTTAGTTATTTTTTATCGATTAATATTCCAGCTATATTGTTGGGAATGAATTTATGTTGAGAGAATTTAAATCGTGTGTTGTGTTTATCTTAAATTTTCGTGAACAAAATAATAACCATTAAATAATAGACTATATCGGTTATAGTCTATTAAATAATTATGATAGTTCAGTTCGACATTTTAATTTTCGCTAATAATAGAATAATTATTTGTTCGCGTGAAACGATTTTCTTTTTCGTGAAAATAAAGAATGTTTAGTTTTTAAACTATGTTTTTTGTAACAAAAAGAAAATAACATAAAAACCAGCGTTTTACGTCAAATTTTTAGACTTATAAAGGTACTTCACTGTCCTGTTTTAATGAATTAAAAAAAAAGTATTTGAAGGGTACAGGGAAAGAAAAGAGATACTTTCGGAAGACTGCAGGATACACAATACTATATCATGAAAAATGAAAACATCTTACAAGAATCACATATGGAACCTTTAGAAAACAAAATATCTGATTATAAGTCAAGTTGGATGCAACATGTCCATTGAATGGAAGATCACAGGATACACAAACGAATGTTAAGCTATCAACCTGCAGGAAGAAGAAGACCAGGACGTCCATTCAAAAGACTTTTGGATGGTGTTTACTCTTGGGTTTGAAACAGGTCAACAAATGGCCTAAATTCGTGAGTGGACTATGATGATGATAAGGGAAAGAACCAGGTATAGTAAAGACAAGTCTTAAAATAATTTTTGTCCAGCGCTCCATTTCCACTATCTAAACCTAACTCACACCCTTGTATGCACGTGGCGAAAACATGTTAATAGAGTTACCATCTTTCCCAGTATACAAACAAATACTAACAAAAACTGAGGATATGTACTTACTCAATGAGAAACGCTGACAACATCGCAAAATTTTAGTTACTGACACTAATAAGGGTTTTGCCGGCATGTTGCTTTTGTTCAATGATCTCTCTATTCGGGGCGGCTTGAGCAGATTGATTTATCACAACTTGGAAAAAATCATAAGATTTGTCCAAAAGTGTAAGTCACTTTTTCCTTGAAATCTAGAGAACTTACTTTTAGATGAACAATATTCATACTTCCCTACCTGTATGCCAAATTTTGGAGGTAAATAAACCCGTCACTAAACTAAACTGTTTCGCACTTCTAAATCATAGTGCTTTCCATAGAGAATATAATGACAGCTCGAACTCGATTTCGACAAAAAAAAAGAAGTGACTTACCTGGTTATTTCTCTTCATTTGTTATTACAGTAATGTGAATATGTCTCCTCTTTCATCTCTGGGTAAAGATTTCGCCTCTAATGCAGATAGCCCGGAAAAGGAACAAATATTCCCTTTAACTTCAGTGACAACACACCAAGCTGCTGAAATGAAATTCCTCAGGCCAATGGCAGGATATCAAAGAATTGACAAAAACACAATACAGTAATAAGACAACAACTTAACGTAGAGGAATAAAACAGCAATAATGAAATACAGAACAAACTGGAAAGAACACTTAGCAAGGATGACTGAAAGTAGAATACCAAAAGCAGCATACAAATATTCACACGAGGAAGAAGAAGTTTGGGAAGACCAAAGAAAAGATAGCAACAGCAGCAATTTGGAGCCGGAACAGGCTAGTAAATAAACACAAACCTTGACGAAGAAGAAGAAGAAGAAGAACTTCTAATTATATTTATATTTCTTATTTTCAGTGGGTTTGAGGGGGATTTGGAGTGGATAATGCAACACTAAATCGATTCTTTACATCCCATTTCTTATCATCCTTCATTATTGTTGCATTAGCAATGATTCACTTGTTCAGGACAAATTTCTCGGATGAGGGGTTTTCGGGGTAAGGCAAATTATGGGAAATTTTAAGTTCAGATAGTGTTCGGGGTCTATAGACCTTAAATTTGTCTTATAGGTGAGAAAAAAATCCTAAATACCCCATCCAGGAAACTTGTTCCAACCGGGGATCGAACTCGGGGCAACGACATTACTAATAGAAAATTGTGGACGAAAATAAAATTATTAGTAAACTTCCAATTTACACGTGAATTATTTTTATTTGATAACCAAAGCGAAATGATGTTTATAGTTATGGTATACAGTTGTAATGTAGCGTAAAAACGGGACGAAACCGCTCGTATGGAAATATGATGTCAAAGCATCAAGTTCAATAACATGTCGAACCGCGCTTGCTCATGATACAATATTTTCCAGTCCCATTATTTCCACCATTTTATATTTCATTAGCATGATGGTTTAACTTTGATCGTTTAGTCTCTCGAAAATATACTTTTTTTTTTTTTAAATTTCCTCTCCCTTATATAGTAAATAATATGTTTTCATTGCAATTCTTTTTCACATACTTTATTTAATATTCCATGTAAGCTGACAGACATAAAAAGTTCATTGTTTTTTATTAGAGTTGTTCTTTTCTCCCAGGATTTGTACTGAATTAATGTTTAAATATAGAGGGCTATGTGGAGGAGTAAATGAGATTGTTTTTTTTTTATCTCGTGCTTTTTATATGATGACTCACCCCTATATTTTTAAAATGCCCCTTTTAAAGTTCTCCATTTCCGGTATGTTGGAAATTTGTGTGGCAAAAAAAGATCGGAAATCAAACTGCCTCCAGTATATAGCAAGTATTTTAGTCTTTGAGAGACTCGCTTCCAAATTCTTATTTATACAAGCTGATTTGAATTTATTCTCTGGGGTGTTTTATTATTTTTTTAATATGAATCATTCATGGATGTAAATATTAAAAAAGAAATATTAGAGATATATTTACCAGGATTAAATCCCGATTCGTATCATAATCACTTATTTAATATAATGAATAATTTCTCAATCTTTAGGATCCAAGATCTAGTGAATTGGTTGCTGTCATTGACAAGCATGACGAGTAGAGAGAGTAGAATAGTCCATCCACGAATTTAGGACATTTGTTGACCAGATTCGGCCTCAATAAAAATACCATACAAGAGTCTTTTGAGTGGACGTCCAGGTCCTCTTCTTCCTCCAGGTTGATAGCTTAACATCTGCTTGTGTATCCCGTGATCCTCCATTCGATGAACATGTTGCATCCATCTTGACTTATAATCCCAAATTCTGTTTTCCGAAGGTTCGACGTGTAATTCTTGTAGGATATCTTCAATTTTTTATAATCAATTGTGTGTATCCAGCAGTTCTTCTTTCAGCAGATCTCTGAACACAGTCTCTGTATATACTTCTGTTTCAATGTTCATATTTCGCTACCATACAAAGTTGGAAGAGCCAGTTTCTATACACTTTTAATCTTAAACGTTTTTGAACTAATCATGGCTTGAAAACATAATTTACTAACCCTGAAAAATCCTTTAAAAGTTTTATATTTTTGCATTTATTTCCTTTTCTTCTTCATAGGAGATATTGCATCCTAGATATTTAAAATTATTCACCTGCTTCAAACTTGCATTGTCAAGTACAATTTTAGGAGTACAAATATAAAATTCCACATTCTAAACTTCTTCTTCTTCTTCTTCACTTCACGGGCTAGACAAATTGCCTGTTCAGCCTCACAGTAGTTCTGTCCATCTTTTCACTGGCCTTCATACATTCCTTGAACCTCTTGGCTTGTAGTTAAATGCTGCTTTTGGTAATCTTGTTACGTTCATTCTTTCTACATGTCTAAACCATTTTTCTCTATATTATTTGATTTTATCATTCAATAGATATATATTTAACTCTGTTCTTAAATCTTCATTCATTTTTTTCTCCGACGCCTCAGGTTATTTCGACATTTCTGGTGTTCTCTCCTGGCAATGGCTTTATTGTAACCCACTTCTGAAGTTGGGGCACCTAGAAGGCGGAGTTACGTTATCCCGATGATATGATGGGTGATAAATGAAAATGAAGCGCCAGGAGAGTGCTTAACCTAAACTTAACCTAAATTCCAGAACCATGGGCAACCACAAAAATGATTCCCTTTAAGGAAAAATTCCTTTGACCGGGAATCGAACCCGCGACCTCATGAACAGCAGTCAGGAATGCTGACCACAAGCCCAAGAGGCTGGTCATATCTTCATTCATTATCCGATCCATTCTAAGGTTTCCGGTCCATTCTAATCTATGAAGAGTAATGAAGCGTGAATCGAACATATTTATGTTATAGACCAGCGGTTCCCAACCTTTATCGACTCGTGAACCCCTTCTACAACGATCTGAGTTGAGTAAACCACTGACTCTTAAATATACTGTACATACAGTAGACATGCATAAAATTTAATCCCAAGCAAAAGATTTAATAACCTTAAATTAAATTAATCCTTGACAGTTAAAACTTAAAGTTACTCTAGTTACGGCTTGAAAGTTACACAACATGTTGGCCTACTTGCAACAATAAATACAAGTTTTCATTGTAATTCCCAATAGATAGATCATCGGTTGATTAATGTCTTTGACACCATCCGATTCTTAGTAGCCAATTTTGTCGGTCCATTCAATCTCCTTGTTGTAGATGTTTCTCCTTCATGTATAAATATATTTCCTGACTCCAGGAAATTTCAGGTTTTTCTCTGCATCGTCTTCCCTCTGATTTACATTCCAAAACACATTTTGGTGGCCGATCCTCTTCCATTCGCTGGACATATCCGTACCATCTTAATTACTGAGTTTTAATATAATCTAAAATAGTGTCTTAAATCTTCATTTTCTCCCTTATAACTGAGTTTCTATATTTTATCTTCTTGAAATCCTCGCTGTCCTTCGTATAAAATCCAGTTCCGTTGCCAAAAGATACTTATTTGTTTTTGTTGTTAATGGCCAAAGTTCTGCTCCATAAATAATGATGGTTTTAACACTTGTATGATATATATTATTTTATTTTTATTGCTTATATCTTTCTCACAATATTCCATTGAGCCATGTAATTTGCAAATTTTCCTTTATTATTTCTATTTCTTATTTCCTCTTCATAACTTCCATTTTTATTTATTTTAATTCCTAAATATGTGATCTCACTGCATGATTTTAGTGTTTCTTCAATTAAAATTTGTTCTGGTTCACCAATTGATAAATATTTTGTTTTCTTCATGTTCAAAGTTAATCCCCATTTTCATATTCTTCTATTAATTTTCTAGTCATATATTATAAATCTTCATAATCTTGTGCAATTAATAATTATCAATTGATCAATTATAATTGATCATCTGCAAAATGTAAGTTGTATAAAGTTTTATTGTTTGAAATAGGAATTCTCATGCTTGAACATTTTCACCTCCAATTCTTCAATATTTCATGTACATATATTTTAAACGAGTCGGTGATAGACAACAAACATAACGCAGATCTTTATTTATCGTAAAACCATGTGACAAATTACTGTCAACTATAATTTTAGATATGCAATTGTCATATAAATTTTGATAGCTTTAATGTAATTACTAATAAAGAATAATAATAATAATAATATATTTTTATTATGAAAATTTTCCTCAACATTGAGGGTTTTCTCCAATCAATCTTGATAATTAAAATTATCTTTCAAATATCCATTAATGACTACAGACATATAGATTGTATCAAATAATAATAATAATAATAATAATAATAATGAAGTAATAACAATAATAATATTATTATAACTATTATTATTGGTTCTTTCATTTGAAGTATAATATTTACATACGTATGTTGTTGTTGAAATGATGTTTGTTTATTTTGAAGACGAGTGTTGTGTTTGTTCTGTCACTAGTGTTGCTGTAACCAGCTTTGAAGCTAGCCGTAGAAAAATATACTGTGATGTTGGCATTCTTGTTGATGAATAGAACTTGATTGTAATCATATGGATCACAAAATCACCAGCCAACGAGCAAATTATGTAAATTTATATATTTAAATATATTTCATATGCAAATAACGTTTATTGTAGTTGATTTTTATTTGTATTTTTTTTTTCTTTTCATTCTTTTCGTAACAAAAACAAATTATGAATTATTTATCTGATATCTTAACTGAACATTAAAATCGTTATATATATAACTTTATATATATATATATATATATATATATATATGTATATATATATATATCTCCATCCATAGTAATTCTACCCGAAGGCAGGTCCTTCACTGCAACCATAGCATTTTCATGCTATGCTTGCGGCTTTACTAGGGAACTATAAGTTTGGTAGCTTCCCGTTGCTTTCCATACCGATGAAGGATGATGTTGATAATGATGAGGGTGCTGATGGTGGCCATATGATTTCGGGGACCGTTTGGGCCTTTAATTTTTCCTGACATTTGTCTTACAGGTGAGGGAAAACTCCGATAAAAACCTCACCCAGAAAAACTGCCCCGACCGGGGATCGACCCGGGGCCCGCTGCGTGACAAGGCAGCACGCTACCTCGAGACCACAGCGGTGGACACACACACAAACACACTCACACACACACACACATACATACACACACACATATATATATATATATATATATATATATATACAGAGTGATTCAAAAGTCACTATACATTTTGATGATAGTGTGTCTATATTAATTTTTGTTGCAGTTAATATAACAGTATGCTAACCAAAGAACAAAGAATAGCTGTTGTTTCTGCTTGTCTTCGTAGTATGACGTATGAACAAACGAGGGTAGATTTCGCTCGTAAATTTAGGAAAGCAGGCCCCACCAGGGTGGCTATAAAGAACCTGATCAATAAATGTCAGCGTACTGGTAGTGTTCCAGATGAAGAGCATCCAGGGAGACCGGTCGTACCACCAGATACCGTGCAAAATGTACAGGAGACGATCACTCGCAGCCCCTCTGCATCAACCAGGAGACTTAGTAGAGAGCTGGATATTCCTCAAACCACTGTGTGGAGAACTCTCCGCTACAAATTGCACAAACGTGCATATCACATCCAGGTCGTGCATAAACTTGAAGCTGAGGACTATGCATCCAGAGAAGCTGCCTGTCATGATCTACTAGAAGCTGTGAAAAATAATTTAATGGAAAATATCTTATTTAGTGATGAGGCTACATTCCACACATGTGGACATGTCCAATAGACACAATTTCAGGATCTGGGCAGAGGACCAACCAAATGTGAGGCAGGAGTGGGAACGGGACACATCCAATGTAAATGTGTGGTTAAGATTAACCAGGTTTAGGGGTCCTTCATGTTTGCAGAGAAAACTGTTACTGGACACGTAACCTCGATATGTTGGGACAGTTTTTGGAACCCCAATTGATATCTGATGGTATTATGGATACTGTTGTTTTTCAACAGGATGGAATGGCACCTCATTTTGCCATTACGGTTTCCGGTAGATAGATTGGCGGTGCAGCGCCAATGATGTGGCCTCCCCGCTCCCCAGATTTGACACCTTTAGAATTTTTTGCCTGGAGGTTTATAAAGTCTGACGTGTACCAGGTGAAGATAAACAACATCCAACAGCTAAAACAGCGGATTAGAGCCACGGCTGCTAAGATTACACCAAATATGCTTGCGAAAGTGTTTCGCAGTATAGTGGAGCGATGGTCGTTGTGTCTAGACGTGCAGGTGGTCACATTGAAATTCACTGAAATTATGTCCTACTGTGGCATATATTTCAGTATTATTACATAATGTGTAATAATACCTGTCTAAACACAAAATGTATAGTGACTTTTAAATCACCCTGTATAATTCTTCTGCACACGTGTTTGTCACTCTACTCCTCCTAAACGGTTGGATCGATTGTGATCAAATTTTGTGTGTATGTGTCTGATTGGGTCCTCGATGGTTCAGATTCACAATGGACCCTCTAAAACCATTGGGTGTAGGAGTTTACCGTAAGTGAAAATTTTAAAATTGCTCTAGCTGTCACATTTTTCGATGTTTCACAACGAAACTCAGGATATCCTACTAAAATAAATCGAGGCAAGTATTATCCAAAAAATCAGCGAAATCCAACAATTAGAAGTGGATATTTACTTGAAACCCGAAATTAAAAACTGCCTAAATGGCTGAACCGATTGTGATGAAATTTTAAGTATGTGTTTGAGTGGGTCCTTGGACGGTTTAGATTCGCAATTGGACCTGGTATGTGGCGCTGCGATCGAGTTATAGGAAACTTTTTTGTCATCTGCATTACCGACATATCCCGCGCGACAACAATGTGACGTCATTATGCATATTAATCCACAACAGATGGCATTGAGGAGTTATTAATTAGTGAATTTCACGGTAAAAAGTAACATAAACCTTCATCGTCCGACCATGACACGAGAATAGAACATTCGAGCATAACAACGTCTACCGGGCCCGCTAGTAAGTACATATATATATATATATATATATATATATATATATATATATATATATATATATATATATGCAGTTCACTTTATTAGGGTATAACAGTAACGGATGTGTTTTTTAAGGGCGTAAAATCTCTGAATATAAGTTCTTACAAGAAGATTGTAGGGCAATGGGCTCTGTGCTGAACATTACTTGTCAAATAACTAAATCTGAAGTAAGAGGTCTCTGAACAAGGGAACTGTCAATATTGCACGCCGAAACCTATATTTAAATTTCTATCACAGAAGCTTTGTAGTGTATAAAGACCGTGTCCAGTTGGAACATTACCTCCTCCGACCTGGAACGTGTCCATTTAGGCGCTGGAAGCGCTGCTTCCCTATCAATAGAGCAAAACATATCGTATTTACTATCTAAATACAAAAAATTCTCCTCGTCACATACGTAAATATTACTGCAGTGAAATCATCCGTGAGGAGTACATATAATTATATCAACTGTTAGGCTTTCCACTCCTTTAATCTCCATGGCTCTGGTTAGTCTCTCATCCGCCGAGCGCCAGGAATGTCTTCAGTGCACTGCGCATGCCTGACTCAACGCTCTCAACACGTTACACTACATAGAGAACTGATATCTCCTCTCCCCGAAAAGCCCCTTACCTATGTTCTCCTGCCTTGTGGCAAGAAATTTTTTTGTATTCTTTTTTTATTTTAAAAATTAATCGGAAATTATTTAGCATGGTTTTTTATTTACTATGTTTTTTCATGTTGCACCCCATAATATTAAATAATAGTAATAACACCAGTTTTGTTATTTCTACAAGAAATAATAGGTTTTAAGAAGTGGGGAACTTGAACATGCCTTGTGGTAGCGCTGTGATGTTGTGACTACATGGCATTTGCCAATACCTCTCCAGTTGTAAGAACCACGTGGCACCTTAACAATGTGCGATTTAAACTCAGACCAGCCAAGTACCTCGTATGCTTGCAACGGATTATTGAATGAAAGTTGTTTATATGGTTGTGTAATTGAACAATTAAAAAATAAATCATTCTTCACACTTACTTTTGACGAAAAACTTAATAACAGTTCTAGAAGATGGGCGACCCAAACGGACCTTAAAATAGCCTGCAGTCACCAAAGGACAGAACATCTTTACCCGAAACTGTACCGTGGCTATGTGATTTTAATGATTTAATACATAGTCTATCTATTTATCTAATAAGATATATAATAATAAATGTTTGTTCGTATTTTATGCGCTGCCATATCGTTCATCCGATTGCTAAATGTTCAGGATTTTCCCGGAAAATGTATAGCTATAAGATATTGTAATTCTCACCCCTTCAACCTTTAAAATCGCCCTTTAGTGAAAAAACGTGGGGAAAAAAGTGACTTTGGACGCTTAAATGGTGTACGCTGCCTAAACCATAACAATACACAAAATCAATGTACACAGAATTAAATATCTCAAAAAAAACTCTACAAAAATAAGTCTGCGATAGCAAATGTTTATCTTTAACAGATAACTCACAATAATCATTTTGTCTTTCATTGATGCCAAGTAGATTCCCGAGCAAGCTTAGCAGCGCACGGCGGATATTCTTTTACGGTATCTCACAATAACGAATTTTGTCTTTCAGCTCATTTATACCAAGAAGATCGGGATAAGTAGATTCTCGGGTATTCAGCACGGGGTATCTGAAAATAATTACGATATCAATTTATAATTATTTTTCCTTTAACTTGTTCAACTAAACATAAAACCACATTCATTTTCGTTTTTCAGCTTATTTATGCTAAGAAGATATGTAGATTTCCGGTAATCAGCACGGGGTATCTAAAAATATTTACGATACAAATTCATAATTATTTTTCCGTTTCAACTAAACATAAAAACACACTAACTTTCATATTTATGCGTAACAGCGCACGCCGGATATTAGCTGTTTATATATAAAAAATCGCTTGTTTGAATCAAACATTCTTCGATAGCATTATACATATTTGCTACAAAAACGAGGAGGATAAGGTTGCACTACAAGAAGTAAGATAAGGCTAGCATTATTATAATAGTGGTAGTAGTTAAGTAGTAGTAATAATTGTAGTTACTGTAGTAGTATTTATTAGAAGTTGTACTGTACTAGCGGTATTGATGTTTTAATGGTTGCGCTTCCTCCAACGTATAAGCCACGCTACGCCGCCACTGCCTACGGCTTTTATAGCTTCTGTCATCATTCATTCTTGAGGTATGGTTATTCCGTTCCTATATTCTTGATTATCCATTCATTTATTGATTTATTTTCACGTAGTTTCAGAATGTAAACATTTCTGACTCTATCATAGCATGTTTTCTTCATTATTTTTGTGTCATCATTTATTGTGATTCTAACATTTTTTTTATGTTTCGACCCTTCTTTTAAAGCCTAAGTGAGGACAGATCGTACTACAGATTTATAAATTCATATTTTAGTTTCTGTTTTTTAGGTATTTATTCCTCTACATTACATCTTCATTGATCCCGCAATCCACGTTGCTTTCTTCTTTTGTTTCTGATCCCATTCTTCGTAAGTTCTGTGCCTATATATATATATATATATATATATATATATATATATATATATATATATAGTAATTCTGCCCGAGGGCAGGCCCTTCACTGCAGCTTTACTAGGGGACTGTAGGTGTGGTAGCTTCCCGTTGCTTTCCACACCGGTGAAGGATGATGATGATGATGATGGCCATATGATTTCGGGGACCGTTTGGGCCTTAACGTTTTCCTGACATTTGTCTTACAGGTGAGAAAAAACCCCGATAATAACCTCACCCAGAAAAACTGCCCCGACCGGGGATCGAACACTGGCCCGCTGCGTGACAAGGCAGCACGCTACCTCGAGACCACAGCGGTGGACCATCCATCCATCCATAGTAATTCTGCCCGAGGGCAGGTCCTTCACTGCAATCATAGCATTTCCATTCTATGCTTGCAGCTTTACTAGGGAATTGTAGGTGTGGTAGCTTCCCGTTGTTTTCCACACCGGTGAAGGATGATGATGATGATAGCCATATGATTTCGGGGACCGTTTGGGCCTTAAAGTTTTCCTGACATCTGTCTTACAGGTGAGGAAAAACCCCGATAAAAACCTCACCCAGAGAAACTGCCCCGACCGGGATCGAACCCGGGCCCGCTGCGTTACAAGGCAGTACGCTACCTCGAGACCACAGCGGTGGACGCGGTGGACCATGTAGGCAATATATGTATATATATATATAAATTATAGATCGAATTAAGAATATTATATTTCAGAAGGGCGCCATGTAAATGAGATATAATATTCTTAATTCGATCTATAATTTTTCCTTCGTTTTCTAATTTACATCGTTGTGGTTCTTTCTATATCACTAAAGATTTTGATTTTCCGATTTAAATTTTCATATTGTATTTTTGACATTTATTCATAAATGTATACAACAGCGCTGGAAATTATCCTCAATCACTAACTCTAACATCCTTCTTATCATACGGTAGGACCATTGATTTCCTTATTTCTAACTTTGTATCCGTTCATATCTTTAATACCATTTATTTTCTCATCTAGAACAATGTTAAACAACAGCGGAGTAAGAGAATCCCTCTCTTTAATAAAAAAAATACTAAAGTCTTCATTTTCAAATATTCGTAATCTTTGCTACTCTCTTAAAACAATAGCTCATGGTTTACAACTATGTAATATAACTGGACGAACTCCTTGACACTTTAATATGAATAGCAACGTTCCAGTTAGCTTACATTCTGCAACTAGTCCAGTTCTATATTCTGAGAAAATAATTGGATCTATATTTAAAATTCCTGTTGGAGATTAAATCCTCCAAGTCCATTACTGAAGTTTGATTGCTGCATATGTATGATGCAAAAATATAAATGTCTCTGTTTTATTGACATGTTGCAAAGCGACGGAATATCTATTCATCAAAACATGCTATTTCCATTTTAATTAAGTACAACATACATATCTACATTTGTGATAGAAGCAACTTCATTATTACCTTACAGACCTCGGAATCAAAACGAAGATCACTATCATCATCCAGTGTACCAACTGTAACTAACTCCGTTGATTATTATTAACAGTAAGTTATATAGTATCCTGCTGGAGTTCGGAATTCCTAATAAGTTAGTTAGACTCATACGAATGTGTCTAAATAGCACAAAGAGTAGGGTGCGTGTAGGCAAACAGTTTTCGAATACTTTTGAAATCCACAATGGGTTGAAGCAAGCAGATGCACGGTCTCCTCTATTTATTTAATTTTACTAGAGCATGTCATCAAATCTTTAGAGGATGAACAAGGCCTACAACTGAATAGTATTAATAAGTTGTTAGTTTATGCTGATGATGTAGTACTATTGGGCGATTGCGAAGAAATACTAAAGGCCAATACGCACCTATTATTACGTAACACTAACAAATTGGAACTGGAAGTAAATATCAATAAAACTAAATATTTGGTCACACGTAGAAATACATTATATAATGGAAATGGACATCTAATGGCAAATGAGGGAAATTATGAGGAAGTGGCTGAATTCAAGTACCTAGGAACAATAATCACAAATAGGAATGAGATTATTTAATATTTTCCAATACTGTTATTTTAACACAGTTCAAATAATGAATCATATTATAATATAATTTTATTGCGAAAAGAAAAATTAATGTCTGAACCAGGAATCGAACCGTGGATTTCTAGCTCTCCGTGCCAACTCCAGATTGGTGTAGTGGGCTATAGGTTCACGGTTCGATTCCTGGTTCAGACATTAATTTTTCTTTTCACAATAATATTATAATAGGAATGAGAAGCAGAAAAAATTAAACAAAGGCAAAATTCTGTAAATTCGTGCTATTATGCATTGCAGAGACTTTTGATGTTCCAACTCATTTCAAGAAACGTTATGAAAATATATAAAACTATTATTCTACCAGTTATATCATATGGATGCGAAAATGGACTCTTACATTAAGGGAGGAAAGGAGATTACGAGTATTTGAAAATAAAGCTCTTAGGAAAAATTTTGGACCAAAGAGAGATGAACAGACAGATGAATGGAGAAGACTACATAACAGTGAGCTACATGGTCTTTATAGGAAGCCGGATATAATGAGAACAGTTAAGTCTCATAGACTGAAATGGGCAGGACATGTGGCACGAACGGGAATGAAAGATGTGCACGGATGCTTCTTATAGGAAAACCAGAGGGAAAGCGTCCAGTTGGGTAGAACAATAAAGAGGTGGGAGAATAACATTAACCATGATTTGAGGGAAGTAGATTATACAGGAATGATTGGAAAACATTAGCTCAGGATAGGGGTATATGGAAAGCTTATGTTCGCGCAGCCATGAACCTACGGGTTCGATAGTGCCAGTGAGTTAGTTAGTTAGTCAGTTAATCGGAATATGAACTGGTATAACATGTGACACGAAACATTTTTTTTAACTCCGAATTATTCATCCTGCGCATGCGCCAGTAGACGCTTAGCGATTGCAGTATGGAATAATGGGATGCAACCAACACATACAATATTTATTTGAACGCATGTTGCGAACAACAGAAGAAACACCCCACACATCTGTGCGTTATAATAGCCCCAATACTGAAATTTCAAACTTAAAAAGCTAACCAAAATACAAATATTAACTCTAACTAGACTGAAGCCTTAAACTTGTTAAACTAACCTAAATAAAATACTTGCACTAATTGGATTTATCCAAGGTAGGAGTTTGATCATATTTAGCAAAATAGATCTGCAGACTATTTCCAAGAACAAATTGAAGATATTCGAGAAGTTTATCCTGTAGCTTAATTAGTTGTAAGTGTGGTTTTGTGTTAATAGTTTTTTACTGTACTTATTTAAACAGTACCTAGTAATTTATAAAATTTATGTTGGCTGCATTAGAAGACAGCATATTCGTGAAAATCAGCATGGCTGCCACATCATTAAGATACGTACCTAGTTGATTATAATGAAGAAATATATTCAAATAATCGTTAGAAAACATGTAAAAAGCGTTTTAAATGGTAGTAAATAACTTTCAAAATGAGACCATAAGAATAAAATTTGACAGGGGTTTATTATGGCATTTAAAAAACCATTCGGAGGATTTAAAATAAAATGGTGACATCATAGAGGAAATGAAAACACTAAACCAAGAAAATCATCATCATCATCATCATCTGCATTCATGGACTAGGTCTGTTGACCCGTTCCGACCAAGAAAATAAGTTACAAATATATAATTCAATAGAGAGAAGTACTGTCACATATGGAGCTGAAGTATGGAAATTCAACAAGAACTTAGAATAAAAACTTATGTCGATGGAAATGGATTTATTGAGGAGAGCGGCAAGATGTTCAAAATTAGAAAAAATAAGAAATACTCTCTTACGAGAAAAAAAAATGAATATTAGATATTGAATAGTAGATTGTATAAGAAACAAGCAATTAAATTGGTATGGGCATGTACAACGAATGCAAGAAGAAAGGTTACCCAGAAAAACAATGGAATGGTGTCCACATGGAAGAAGGAGGAAAGGAAGACCTCGAAACTCGTGGATGCAAGAAATAGTAACTGGAATGAGAACAAGAGGACTGGAGGATATGGAGTGGATGGATAGAGACGAGGGGAGAAGAAAAATAAAACTTTAGGCACAGAAGTATGTGTAAATATTACAAATCTGTATATAAATAAAATAAAAAGTCATGTCACACGTTAGAAAGATGAGCCTAACATTCTTTATTTATTTATTTATTTATTTATTTATTTATTTATTTATCGTAGATTAAACTCCCTCTTTGCAGATAATTTTCCATGTCACATTTACTGGGGTCTTACAGGAACACGACCTAAAATTAGAAGATTTTAAGCTCTTGATTATATAGCATATTTTTGACCACACAATGTTATGGAAAGTTTCTCTGGATGAGTGTTGAGCTCAATGCCAGGGACATCTCGGACACAACACTAACATTTAAAACAAAACACACATATGTACTAAACAAGACAAGTATGAAGATGGAACTGAAGTGTAAAGTTCCGAAACGAGTTTAAAAAAAGAAGAAAATTATGAGGTCAGTGATACAAGTTTACCTAAACAAAAGACAAGTATGATTTCGATAATTGTCATTTTCGGAAATGATTTTGTCTTTAAAATTTCCCAACATTTGTCTTATAGGTGAGGATAACCCCGAGAAAATCTATTCCACGAAGCTTGTCCCTGGAATCGAACCAGGACCTTCTGCGTACGAGGCAAGGATGTTATATAGAGACCACAGTGATGGGCCAAAGTATAAGATTAATAAAACAAAAAAATAACTGTTTGAAAATGCTCAGATTCGTCAATTGTAATATTTCACAAAAAAAGTAACATCATTTTCAGTTATTATTCTACAGCATGCATCAACCTATTCATGACAAACGAATGTGTGCAATACAAATTATATGAGTAAAGAAAGTCCCCTAGTTTACTAATTTTTATGAGATTTTTTCTTAAGGGAAAAAAAAGTGTAGTAAAAGAGCTTCACTAATAATGTAGGCCAATATCCGGAGTCGCCGCTGATACGATGCATAAACAATTTGAAATTTTCAACTAATAAATAATACAATTGAGGGATTGCTACCAGAAACCCCACAACGTATTCCATAAGATGCATTCGTTTAATTTAACATTTTTAATAAATTAATGAAAAAATAAATCAGTGTAGGCCTATGTTATTTAAAATTGTGTCATGATATTTACAATAACAGGAACAGATAATAACTTACGATAATACATTTGTTTTCACTGCAGTCTGACACTTTTAAATAACCCGGCATCACAAATTGAGATTCTCCAATGCAACAAAAGAAATAGCCTACGTAGGCTACTGCAATATATTCCTTAAACCAGATAAATAGGACCATACATTTTCCTTGCTGAGGAATTCGCTTAGTTTACGCAGTTCCTGCGTGAAGGTCTTTTATAATTTAGAATTAATCCAACTTCACAATTAATTAATCCCGGTCACTATCTCTGGTTTATATATTCGTAAAAGTTATGGAAATAATTTACTAAAGTTAGAAACTGTAATATTGTTACGTAATGTTCAGCGGCGGTTAAATTTTGTGGGTAACGGCGATTATAATGGTCCCACATTGGTAGAAATAGATTAGTGAGTTGCTGACTCTCGAGTCGAAACACCCGCGCAGATCATCGATGCGTTTAGATTCCCGTTCCGGAGATTTTTCTAAACACCTACTTCCCCTCTGAGGAAAGATCGGTACCAGAAATTTCCATACTGGAAAGATCTTGATCAAAAGTAGAGACATTTCCGTCCCGGCCTATATAAACTATTGTTAGGTTCGGGAGCGAGTCAGTTGTGAAGTCACAGCGATGAAGTGAGTTGCGAAAGAGACGAAACTGTGGCGAGTGAACTCATTAGACACTGTAAAGTAATTACGTGATAGATCAACTTTAAAACGAGATTAATATCATTATCATACTCCATTCATGAATATAGGCCAATGTTGACCTGTTTTGGTATCAACTAGACAGGGTCTTAAAGTCGTTTTTTTGGACATCCGGGTCGTCGTCGTCCTCGTGGATAATACCGAAGAACGGATCCTTGTTGGCGACGTTCGGGATAAATGTTGCAGTCATCTATCTCTATAAGTGGATATATTTTCTTCTAAAGGTTGCATGTGGAGGTCCTTTAAAATATCTTCATTACTATGATGGTCAAGTAGAGTATATCCAGCAGTTAATCTCCTTTCTGGTAGTGTGGCGATGTCTTCCTTTTTTAGAACTCAGATTTCATTTCCATACAGGAAAGTAGAGGGGGCGAGAGTTATATGTATATTCAATATATATATATATATATATATATATATATATATATATATATATATATATTGAATCTTGAAAGTTTTTGTACAAGATGTGGTTAAAAATATTATTTACTAGCTAATACGTGGCGTGCGCTGCTACACCTAAATAAATGATAATGTGTTTCTGCATTTAGTTGAATAAGTAAAAAGAAAAAATAAATATAAATTTATATCGTTATTATTTTTAGATACCCCGTGCTGATTACCCGGCGTTGTCGAGGAATCTACGCATCCCGATGCACTTGGCATAAATGAGCTGAAAGACAAAATTCGTTATTTTGAGTTATCCATAAAAGAATACCCGCCGTGCGCTGCTATGCTTGTACGGGAGTATACTTTTCCGATCTTCTTGGCATCAATGAAAGACAAAAATGGTTATTGTGAGTTATTCTTAAAAGATAAACATATGCTGTCGCGGACTTTTCTGTAGAGTTTTTTTTTTTAGATATTCAATTCTGTGTACAATAATGTTGTGTATTTGTTATGGTTTAGGCAACATAAACCATTTAAGCTTACAAAAAAGCGACATTTTTCGCGTTTTTTCACTACAGAAGGTGATATTTAAGGGTGAAGGGCTTGAACATTACAACTCTCATTTAACCTATAATCTTCCCGGGAATATCCTGAATATTTTGCAAAAAGCCCCATGACAATCAGAAGAATGGTATGGCAGCACATAGTTGCCCGGGAATCTACTTATCCCGATCTCCTTGGCATCAATGAAAGACAAAAATTACGTGTGTTATCTGTAAAATATAAACATATGCTGTCGCGGACTTTCTTGTAGAGTTTTTTTTTTTCAGATATTCAATTCTGTGTACTTACTTTAATATTGTGTATGTGTTATGTTTTAAGCAGCTTAAGCCATTTAAGGGTAAAAAAAGGGACTTTTTCATGTTTTTCCCTATAAAGGGTGTTTTATGGGTGTAGGAGTTGAGTATCTCAACTCTCTTATAGCCTAAGTTCATCCCGGGAACCTCCTGAACATTTTGCAAAAAATCCATCACAATCGGATCAACGATATGGCCGCGCATAAAGTACGAACAAACAAACAAACAAGCAAACAAGCAATCATTCATTTTTCTACATTAGATTATGTCTAGTATTTGTAAAAAGAACTGAGAGTTTTATATTAAGATCGTTCTCGCCTTGATAGGAGATGTTACATGCTAGGTACGAGAATTATTAACTTGCTCCAAAATCGTATTCTCAATCACTATTTAGCTACGTACTGGATCGATGAAAAAAATATTACTTATTATAGCAATTTGTTAGCGAAATGTCAAGAAAAATGGATGGAATTAAATAAAGTTATTGAAGAGATCTATACGATCAACTAACTGTGTTGTTTTATTACGCCCAAACAACATGGAAACTGATATCTGGTAGCGTGCGAAAATATTGTAAAGTTATATACTGTTTTCTTATAGACGAGGCCCTGATAGTAATTTAGATGCGATTGGATATACATTATGTTAAGTTGGATAATTAATTTTGGAACATTCTATATAATGTTAATGGGATTTTGTTCTGATAGAATCCGTTCACTTTTCGGAGACCAAATGACGACCTGGTCGACGGGGTGGGAGTTACAATACTTGTACCGGGTTCCGCTGTGGTATGACCACAACGCTAGCTCCACCAAAATCCTATTTGGTACGTTTTCCCCAGAACTGCCAAGCTTTATTGTGGCATCAACTCGGCTCAAAATTTGCATCGCTTCATTTACGTTTTTTTTTTTTTTTTCACGACGTCAGTGTTGGCTGACATTATTATTCGGATAATCGATGAAACGTGTTGGATAAAGACTTTGAGGTTCCCTTTGTTTAACATGTTAATGTATTTTATTTCATTACCAACAGTATACCTTCCACTTTAACTGTAGTCAACACGGTAAAGTCGACTATGAAAGGGATAAAAATAATCAAAACATCTTATCTCTAATTCTAATTGCTTGACACTATTTAAAATAAGTGTTGATTTGAGATACATTCAGCTTAAAACAGTACATGTATCGATTTAGATAGTTTACACCAGTGTGATCCAACTGGTGGTCCCCAGGCCATATGCGGTCCCCGACGTCTACTTTGCTTGCCAGCGAAATCTATAAGTAACAAGGCAGTAATTTGTTTAGTTGTAATGAAGAAAAAATATCTGAATGTTTTGTATATAAAAATACTTTCTGTGAGTCTGTCTATCTATCCTTTATGGACTCATAAACTACCTGACCGATTTGGACTCATTTAAAGACATTTTCTGGGACAATTTAACGTATATAACAGTACCACATGTAGTATAGAGCCGGAGCTGAAAAAAATGCATCGGTGCACTAAAAAAGTAATGCACACAGAATTTAATATCTCAAAAATTCTATAAAAGGGTCCGCGACATCATATGTAGCCTTTATCTTGCATATCGATAACTCGTAATAATCATTTTTATCTTTCAGCTTATTAATGTCAAGAAAATCAGGATCAATAGATTCCCGGGCAACGTCGGGTAACCAGCATGGGGTATTTAAAAATATTTACGATATACATTTATAACTATTTTTCTCTCTACTTATTCAATTAAACATAAATGCACATTTAATTTATTTAGGCGTAGCAGCGTACGCCAGTATTACTAAAAACAAAAATTATATTAACTTAAATAATAAGTTTACATTTAATCAATCTATATTTAATTACACATGGTCAATAAAATTCCAAATCACCAAATTGGAATGTTAAAAGAGTCAACGTGTTTCAATAGCGACGCTATCATTATCCAGATAATGATAATGATAGCGTCGCTATTGAAACGCGTTGACTCTTTGAACCGAAAGTGCGTTTTTCGGCTCATTACTGCAGCGTCGTTATCCTCCCTAGACTGTGAGATTCATGAACTATGCCAATATTCCTTTCTCTTTGCATCTACCCCCACTCTCCCTCTTTACCTCTCCTGGTGCGCTGTTCCTACGGCGCATCTCCCCTCTACCTCGGAACCTTCATATACGTGGTGCACAGGCAGAACGTTATCATTCATTCTTCATTCATTCATTCATCGATCCATTCCGAGATGGGATTGGAACTCTAAAATGGACAAGGTCGTCTGAAGCCGAGAAGCGGCGCAGTTTTAGTTGGTCCTGTAGACCAGGGAAGAAGCCACCCTGGCTTGGACGCTAGCATGAGTGTAGTGTGAGGTATGGTGTGGTTTTTATCTTGTAAAAGTATTATCATTTATTTATTTATATTATGTTCTTGAATGATCAAATGTTTATCTTGATTTTGTTTTTACTTCAGACTACTTGTTTGCATTAAATATATTTTTTTTATTTAATTAATGTTCCATCTGATTTATGTGCACGTAGCTGTTTGGTATAATCCTATACGGAAACTCACTCACTTAGGAGATCATTTCCAGCTCCCTTTATTTTGCTGTCTAGCTTTCCTGATTGATAATCATAGTGAAAACAATCATTTTCAGTCACTCTGTGGGTTTGAGAATCATTATTGATTTATGTTAATACGCCTTGGAAAGAAAGATGAATCAATCCTTGCCTTCTATGGGCCCGAGGCAAGTAATTTTGTGATTAATAACCTTGGTGGTAATCAGATCTACGCTAATAGAAGCAACGAAAACAAAAGACGATCTCTAAGCGGCACATCTTTTAACTTTTTAATTTGATAAGTTATGCTTTTATTGACTGTGTGTAATACAATTGTATTACCAAGAAGATCCTATTTATTAAATAAATGTATATTTATTTGAAAAAAAAGCTTACAATTCTCTACGTTACCTACAGACATATAGATTGCATTCAGGTCAAAATCTTTACTTTTTCACCCTCTAAAGTCTGTAGGATAGACGCGAATTGTGAATGTAAGCAATCTGAAACGAAGCTTTTAAAAATCTCTCTATCAGTCCCAATTCCCGTGCTTTACCGACGAAACTGAGTAGCATTTCAAATTAAACGAGGAATGTATCCTCATAAAATCAGCAGAATCAGAACGTAAGAATTGGGAGTTTACCCGAAACCAGAAGTTAAAAATTAGCTCTAGCAACCGCCATTTTTGCTTCGTCCCTATGTATACAATTAAATTAATCTTTTAATCGGCAATATATCTTGTGAGAATCATTGGTTTTATTTATTTAAAATTTTTAATAAAGTAATTGAAAAATGAATAAAAATAAATTATTTAAATTTGTGTCAAATAGTCCACCGCTGTGATGTCGAGGTAGCGTGCTGCCTTGTCACACAGTGGGCCTGGTCCCCGAAATCATATGGCAATCGCAATTATCATCATCATTCATATCCATCTTAGATTAAGCTTAGGATTAGGGACTCTCCTGGCGCACCAGTATCATCATCATCACCCATCATATCATCGGGGCAACGTAATCCCGCCTTCCAGGCGCCTCAACCTCAGAAGTGGGTTACAAGTACGCCATGCCAGGAGAGAAACCAGGAATGTCGAAAGACAACCTGGGGCATTTGCAAAAAAAAAAAAAAACAGAAAAGAAAAAGAAAAATGTGTCAAATTACACAACAATGTGCAATGAGTAATAATTTACGGTTATGCACGGTTTGTTTTCACTATGGTCCGTCACTTTTAAATGGGTTGGCATTAGAAATTGAGTTTTTCCAATTTAACAAAATAAATATATATTCCGTGAACTGGTAAAGTGGGGCGATAATTACGACTTGCTGAGAAATTCACTTAATTTACGCAGTTCCTGCGTGACGGACTTTATTTGTTTTTGAAATGACAGGTTAAACGTATACACTGAATTTTAGTTTGTTCGTGAATACCCAGCTCATATACAATATAATGTACAGCACATGGGTATACTTTTGAAATTATGCATGGAAGTTTGGGAAACTGATAGACTATAATAATAATTAAAGTTTGGCAGGAGTTCTACTTGTGTGCAAACAGTCGAGAAGCGGCATGCGACATACGTTATCATAAAAGTAATATTGAGTTTCAAGAATCAATTCCAACTTTACTTTTGTTCAAGATACGAGACACGCCTTGAAATATTCTTCTAAGTTATATTTATTTCAGACGGATATTGACAAACAACTCGAAAGAACTTCCAAACAAGGGCCTAGGGATATGTACAGCTATCTCTTCATAAATAGTACATTTCAATATAGGATTGCACCTTAATATATAATGTCAAGTAAATATAGCTTCCTCAATATTTGAAACACACGACGTACAATAAGATGCGCCGAGATCGAAGTGCGAGAGATAAAAACACAGTAATACAGTAATTAACTTACTGGCGCTATATAATCCTGAGGTTCATTGCCGCGTGGGCATAAACTCTCCAGACATCCCTGTATTGAGCTAATATTTTCCAATCACCATCATCATCATCATCATCAAAGATTAGATCTCAATGTCTGTTCCGATCTCATGTTAGAATTTGTCTATCAATTTGTCATTGGGTCTTCCTACATTTCTTCGTTCTAATGGTTTGCAATCAAGAATCTGTTAAGGAATTTTGTTATTATCCATTCTATTGGTGTGTTTCATCCATTCATCTCTGCATTGTGCAGTTCTTTCTAATAGTTTGAATTTATTTAGTTCTCTTCATATATTTTCATTTCATTTTCGATCTGATATTATATAACCAGCCACACTTCTCAAAAACCTCATTTCTAAAGTTCATATTCTTCGTTCCTGTTTTTTTAAACCCAGTATTCTGATACAGCATTGGAACCACTATTGTTTAATAAAATTTTTAAATTGTCTCTTTCTAGTCCGTTTGAGACTAGGTTTTATGGTGCCATACAAATAATTAAATTTATTTATTTTGTTTGCAAAGTCTTCACTTTTTCTATATGACACATTGTATCCCAGATAATTAAAATTGCTCACCTGCTCTACTGTTTTATTCTCTAATTTAATTTTTACTCTAGGTCCACCGCTGTGGTCTCGGAGTAGTGGGCTGCCTTGTCACGCAGCGGGCCCGGGTTCGATTCCCGGTCGGGACAGTTTTTCTGGGTGAGATTTTATCGTGGTTTTTCCTCACCTGTAAGACAAATGTCAGGAAAACTTTAAGCCCAAACGATCCCCGAAATCATATGGCCATCGCAATCATCATCATTCATATTCATCTTAGGTTAAGCTTAGGATTAGGGACTCTCCTGGTTCACCATTATCATCATCATCATCACCCATCATATCATCGGGGCAACGTAACCCCGCCTTCCAGGCGCCCCAACCTCAGAAGTGGGTTACAAGTACGCCATGCCAGGAGAGAAACCAGGAATGTCGAAAGACAACCTGGGGCATTTGAAAACAAACAAAAAAATACTCTTAGTGGCTCATACCCTCGAAAATCTAAAACTTTTGCTTTTAGTAGATATTTTATTCCCTGCTAGCTAATACCCGGCGTGCGCAGCTACGCCTAAATAAATTAAATATTGAGGATTAATTAATTATATGGTATACACTGCGTCGAACACGGCGGTTGTTAGAGTGAATTTTTAATTTCAAATTTCAGGTCAACCCCCACTTCGAACGATCGGATTTCCCTGAATTTTTGATAATACACACCTCGGTTTATTTTAATAGGATATTCCGGGTTTTGTTGTGAAACATCGAAACTTGCGATCACTAGAGCGATTTTTAAATTTTCGTTTCAGGTGAACTCCTACACCTAATGATTTTAGGACGTAACAGATAACGGCTAAACACTCGCCGCATCTGAAACCCTTTATCACGAAGATCGGTTGAACAGTTTTACAAGTCTATAAAGACAAACATTATTCATTTTTATATTTATTTTAGATATAGCCTATCGATTTTTAATAAAGCAGAAGAAAACGAACGAGTGGAAGTTACTTAAATATGTGCCGAATTACACAATATACTTAATCTTCTTCTTCTTCTTCTTACAAGGATTAAGCCTTATTGATTCATACCGGCTCCACGTATGTGCTGTGTCCACCTCTTTCGTGGGCGTCCCCGATCTATTTTTCCTCCTCTCGATTGATAGTTCAGAATTTCCCTAGGCAGTCTGTTGGTATCCGTTCTGCATACAGGTTTATACCATTTTCTTCTACACTCTTCTATTTTATCTGTCAAACTGAATACTTGTAGTTCTTTACGAATATCTTCACTTCGTTTTTTATCCATTGAAGTAGGCCTATAGGCCTATCCTACCACAAATCGTAGATATTTCATTTCTGCGGCTACTATTATTTTAATCGACTGTTTATTTAGAGTCCATATTTCTGAGCCATACAATATCCACAGGCACAGCCAATTCTTCATAAAATTTTTAATGCGTTTCTTTTCTTACTTTCTTTCTATGTTCTTTTAAGGGTGCCACATAAATACTGAAATATTTGTAATTTATTATTTATGCCTTTTTCTCTGTTACAGCCTAAAGATACACCTAGATAAATGAAATATTTTACTTAATAATAACAGTTATATTTGAGTTCGTTTTCAGTGCGGTCCGCCACATTTAAATAAATGAGATGAGAAATTATTGATTCGCCAATGTAGGGGTAGTTATGTTTGAATATGACTGTGATGGTCTTGTTTGAATTAGCACTTACTATCAGCAAGTTCCAAACAGTGAAATTCATATTACTTCAACAAATGATTAATTTATGGACTCTTATTTATTAGGACTATATAAACATAATAACATCCAGCGTGCTGCCTTGTCACGCAGCGGGCCCGGGTTCGATCCCCGGTCGGGGCAGTTTTTCTGGGTGAGGTTTTTATCGGGGTTTTTCCTCACCTATAAGACAAATGTCAGGAAAACTTTAAGGCCCAAACGGTCCCCGAAATCATATGGCCATCATCCTTATCATTATCATCCTTACTATTATCATTATCATCATCATCCTTCACCGGTGTGGAAAGCAACGGGAATCTACCACACCTACACAATTCCCTAGTAAAGCTGCAAGCATAGCATGAAAATGCTATGATTGCAGTGAAGTACCTGCCTTCGGGCAGAATTACTATGGATGGATGGAATATATAAATAAAATAATACAAAATGCTAAAAATGTTATTTTTAATAAATAAAATATTTAAGTTTAAAATGTCTGACACGTGAAACAAACAAACAGTTTGTGTAAAATATTAGCTACTATGCGCTGCTACGCCGAAAAAATGATAATTAATGTGTTCTTATATTTAGTCAAATAAGCGAAAGGAAAAATTGTTATAAATTTATATCGTAATTATTTTTAGACACCCGTGCTGATTACCCACCGTTGCCCGGGAATCTACTTATCCCGATCATCTTGACATAAATGAGCTGAAAGACCAAAATTAGTGTTTTAATATTTAGTTGAATAAGTTGGGGGTACATTTTATATCGTAATTACTTTAAGATACCTCGTACTGACTACAGGGCGTTGCCCGGGAATCTACTTATTCCAATCTTCCTGGCATAAATGAGCTGAAAGACGAAAATTAATGTGTTTTAATTTTATGCATAGTTGAATAAGTAAAAGGAAAAAGACGAAAATTAATGTTTTATATTTAGTTGAATAAGTAAAAGGAAAAATGATTATAAATTTATGTCATACCTCGTGCTGATTACCCGGCATTGCCCGGTATTCTACTTATCCCGATCGTCTTGTCATAAATGAGCTGAAAGAGCGTTATTGTGAGTTATCCATAAAAGAATTGAGCGCCGTGCGCTGCTACGTTTGTCCGGAAATTTACTTATCCTGATCTTGTTAAAGACAAAAATCGTTATTGTGAGTTATCCGTAAAAGATTAACATAGCCTATGCTGTAGCGGACTTTTTTGTAGAATTTTTTGAGACATTCAGTTCTATGTACATTAATTTTGTGTATTTTTTTATGTTTTGGACAGCTAAGCCATTTAAGCGTCCAAAAAAGCTAATTTTACAAAGGGTGATTTTTAAGGGTGTAGGAGTTAAGTATTACAACTCTTTTATAGCCCATAACCATCACGCGAAACTCCTGAACATTTTGCAAAAAGCCCCATTCACAATCGGATGAACGGTATGGCAGCGCATAAAATACAAACAAACACACTTGAATTTTTCTATCCTACTAGCCAATACCCGGTGTGCGCTGCTACACCTAAATTAATGAAATGTGTTTTTATGTTTAGTTAAATAAGTAAAAAGAAAAATAATTATAAATTTATATCGTGATTATCAGTTTAGCGGTCGTTTGGTCGGGTTAGAGGTAAATTGGCCGGTTTACATCTAACTCGATCGTTTTAGAGGTAGATTCAACGGTTTAAGGGTAATTGTGTCGTTTTAGAGGTAGCTTGCTTAGTATACGAGTAGTTTCTCATTTTAGAGATAGTTTTACCGGTTTACTAGTAGTTTTGGTCTTTATAGAGGTAGTTTGATTAGCTACTGGTAATTTGGTCGTTTTAGAAGTAATTTCATAGATTTGGGGGTAGTTAGGTCGGATCGGTTGGACTTTTTAGATTATGTTTCTGAGTTAGGTTAGGTATCGATTAGGTCAGGTATCGATCAGGTCAGGTTAGGTTCGGTTAGGACAAGATGCGATAGGTTAGGTTAGGATATATTAGGTTAGGTTTATTTAGGTTCGGTTCGGTTACGTTAGGTCCGGGTTAGGTCAGGTTTAGGTCAAGTTTAATTCCGGGTTAGGTCCTAGTTTGGGTCCGGGTTTCTTTCTGGTTCGGATTCGGGTTCAGTTTAGGTTCAGTTTGAATTCAGTTAGGGTTTTAGTTTTGAGTTCAGTTTTTCTTTCAGTACTGGTTTCGAGTTTTGGTTTTTTTGCTTTGGATTCGGGTTTTGGTTTCGGGTTTGGATTCAGGTTCAGGTTTGGTTAGGTTAGGCACGGTTGGGTTAGGTTCGGTTTAGGTTCAGTTTGGGTTCGGGTTAGTTTCGTGTTAATTTCGTGTTAGGGTCTGTGTAGGTTTATTTATTTATTTATTTTATCTGATGGTGAGTTCTTCTCTTCCACTTCTCCAGGGTTAAATTATACATACAATAAGAATTATGATAAATGATATATAATAGATAATTATAGACTACACAATATAAAGTTGACAAGGGAAAGAAAGAAAAATAATAATAACTATTATTATTATTATTATTATTATTATTATTACTATTATTATTATTATTATTATTATTATTATTATTATTATTATTATAACAAAAATAATAACCTATAGTTAGCTAAAGTAAATGGTTTAGTAAAGAAAGTTTAAAATATAAAGGAATAATAAAAGTAGGCCTATACATGGAACATATTAAATTGTTATAATGTCTAAGGAAATATGATTTGAGTTTCTTATAGGTTCAGTGTGGGTTCAGTTTAGGTTCGGTTTATGTTTGGTTTAGATTCGGTTATGATCAATTTAGGTTAAGATTAGGTTCATGTTAGTTTCAGGTTATGTTAGGTCAGGTTCAGTTAGGTTAGGTTTCGGTTACGTTACGTTAGGTTCGGCCAGTATAGATCATGTTAGGTCAGATTAGGTCAGTATAGGTCAGTACACGTCAGGTCCGGTCATTTAACCATTAAATTGGCAAGACACTAATAGCTTTTGTCAGTTATTTAAATGTGGTGGCCCGCAATGTGAACGGAATCAACTGTAACTGTTATTAGTTATATTGTGACGTTTTAAAGGAGTAGGAGTTAAATATCACTACTCTCTTATAGCCTATGTTCAACCAGGGAATCTCCTGAACATTTTGCAAAAAGTCCCATCACGATAGGATCAACGGTATGGCAGCGCATAAAATACTAACAAATAAACAAACATTCATTTTTATATATTAGATATAATCGCCTCTTTCAAATCATGGTCAAATTAAATTAATATAATATAGACAATAGAGGAAGGACAGCACTGTTTTGGAACGATGAAATAGAGCAAGAAATACAGAATAGGAAATAGTTATTTTTAAAATGGCTTAGTACAAAGAACCAGAATGACAAAATACAATATGAAAAAGCACATGCAAAAGTGAGAAGAATGTTTACTATACACAGAAACAAGATTTGTGATAAGAAATGTACAGAAATGCAAACATATTTAGGAAGCAAGAAGAGTTCTCAACCATGGCAAATTATAAAAAGTACATGTTCATCTAATAAAAATAACAATCTTCTCAACCTAATAGGGACACATGAATGGGAAGAATATTACAAAAAAACTTTTAGTAGAGGACCGAAAAGAATTTTTTGGAGTAACAGACAATTTATCAGAGATGGAAACTGGAGACATAATCAAAATAGATATAAATACTGTAAAAAAGGAAATTATGAAAATGAAAAATGGTGGTAATGCCGGCCCAGGAAATGTTGCTAAAGAATTGATTAAAAGTGGCAGCCAGAAATTATTGGAAATTATCACTGTACTGTTTAATAATATAATAAATGGCGAAGAAGAACCAGAAGAGTGGAAAGTCGCTATTATAACATCGATACATAAGAAGGTAGACAAGAGAGAGTGTGAAAATTATAGAGGCATATCAGTAGCAAGTACGGTAAGTAGAATTTATGGACGTATACTAAGTAAAATGGTTGATTTAGAATACCAGAATAAAGAAATGGAAGAACAATCTGGTTTTAGAAGTGGTAGGTCATGCACAGATAATATATTTTGCATAACACAAATGATAAAAAAAAAGCTACTAACAGAGATATACATTTGCTGTTTGTCGATTTAACCAAGGCATAAAATGTTATGGGAAACTTTAGACAATTCTAACATTACCAAAAGATTAATAGAAGCCATAAAAGCATTATACAAAGGATCCATTTCGAAAATAAAAATTGTAAATCATATAACAGAGGGATTTACTGTTACAAAAGGTATAAGGCAGGGTTGCAGTTTATCTTCAATTCTAATCAAAATTTATCGTGAAGAGTACTAAGAGACTGGAAGAAAAAATGTAAAAAATGTGCATACCAATCCAAAATACACATGTATATTCACTCAATTTTGTAGACGATCGGGTATTAGCACAAGACCATGATGGCATAGAATATATGGCAAAAAAAACTAAAAGAAAAATATGAAAAATGGTGACTTTATATAAATATTGAGAAAACTAAATATCTCTGGGTAGGAGAAGAAATGGAAAATATAAATTTCAACAATGGAGAAGAACCAAAACCTAGTATTGAATACACTTATTTAGGAACAAAATTATACCATTCAGGCGATAACATAGTGGAAATTAAAAATAGAATCGCACAAACAAAACAAGCAATAAATGCTTTAAACTCTGTATGGCGCTGAAGTCTGGCAAATTCCTACCAGCGAAATGAAAATAATTTTAAGTACAGAAATGGATGTTTTAAGAAGATCAGCTAGAAAATCTAGAATGGATAAAATACGAAATAAATAAATAAGGGAAATTGTGGGTGTACAAGAGGAGCCGGACATCATAGACTTTAGGCCATAGAAAAGAAAATATTACAGTGGTATGACCATGTCAAAAGAATGCCAGAGCAAAGATTGCCTAAAATTGTTATGGAATGGATCCCAATAGAAAGGAGGAAGAGAGGAAGACCGAAGAAAACTTGGATAGAAGGGGTACAAGCGGCTATGAATATCAGACGATTGGAGGAAGATGAATGGATGGTCAGAGAGGAATGGCATTTGGTTTCCGGAAGACGGCGGCAGCTACCATAATATCGGATGATGATGATAATATATCATAGGATATATAGCGAATTTAAGGTTTAATTAAAATGTATAATCTACATTGCGACGTATCAAACATGGCGGTTGCTAGAATCAATTTTTAAATTCGGGTTTCAGAAAAATTCCAAATTCTAATAGTCGAATTTTACTAATTTTTGGAGAGGGTCTTCCTCGGTTTATTTTAATAGAATATAGGTCTGCTGAGGTTAGTTGTGAAAAATCGTAAATTGCGACTAAGCGATTTTGAAATTTTCTTTTCAGGTGAACGAAATCGACCTCACTTTTTAAATTCATTAATATAGGCACTATGCCAAATTGGTTTCGATAAAACAAAAACTGTGGCCCCTGCAGCCTTAACACACACACACACACACACACACACACACATATATATATATATATATATATATATGACATGATAAGAAAAATAAATGCCTGGACGGGATTTGAACCCGGACCTCTGGGTTGTTACCCCAACATGCTATCCCACCCAGGCATTTATTTTTCTTATCATGTCATATTAAGCTTGAATTGCTCAATGTCAAAAATTTAATCATAACACACATATATATATATATATATATATATATATATATATATCACTGCTCAAAACAATTAGAGGAACACTATGAAATATGCAAATATTTTTTCATTGGATAAAGGTACAAACATGGAATTAATAAAGTACATTATTTGTGGTTATTTATTTATTTATTTCTCATGTCAGTAAAAACAAATGAATAACGCTGATAATTAACTTTTCAAATAATTCCGCTATATAAGCAATTGAATCTTGTGCTTATTTTTCAAAGTTAAACACTCGTTATATAGAGTTAGTATCGTGTATGGCCTCCACGACATTCGATGACACTTTGGCACCTCCATGGCATGCTCCCAATAAGATTCTGGATTTCCTCTTGCGGGATATTCTCCCACTCCTCCTTCAGAGCATCTCCATGTTGCTGCAGAGTTTGTGGAGCTTGATGTCGGTTCCTGACCTTCCTGTCTAGAAGATCCCACAAGTGTTCAATAGGGTTGAGTTCTGGACTGACCGCTGGCCACTCCATTACCTCAATTTCATTCCTCTTCAGGAAATCCCTGGTGACAGCCGCAGAATGTGCCTTGGCATTATTCTGCATAAACAGAAATCCAGGGCCTACTCCAATGGCAGCAGGTACTACATGCTCTTCCAGAACGTGCTCGATATACCGGACAGCATTCAGTCGCTGGGAAACAAGTACAAGGTCCGTACGATTGTGGTACATAACTCCGGCACACTAACATTATGGAACCTCCTCCGAATCTATCAATTTCCTGTACAGCCTCTGCAGAAAATCTTTCTCCTGGTCGTCCCCACACCCTCAATCGACCATCACAACGTGTAAGACGATACCTGGATTCGTCCGAGAAAAGCACAGACTCCCACTGGTTCAGGTTCCAATCACCATGGTTTTCAGCATATGTACGCCTTGCTGCCTTATGCCCATTTGTTAAGCGTGGTTTTTTAACGGGCCTTTTTGGACGAATATTCTCTTTCCTTAATCTGTTCCTTATGGTTTGGTCTGAAACCCGGATTCCGGAAGTCATATGAAGGTCATTCTGCAGGTCTTTTGCAGTTTTTGTACGCTGTCGAAGAGCAGAAAGAACAACGTATCTGTCATCCTGGGGGCTTGTTTTAAATTTACGGCCCTGGCCACGTCTTCTACAATACTGACCTGTCTCTCTGTGCCTGTTGCGTAACCTGGACACTACGGAAGGAGAAACCCCAAGCTCTCTAGCCACTCGTCGCAGAGATTGACCTTGTCGTAAAAGATGTAGAGCATGATACACTTCAAACTCATTTAAATGCCTCATTTTGTCAGAGACTTCAAAAAACAAGGCAATAATCAACATTCGTCACTATATCAACATCAGGAAGCTTACCAATTAGAAGTGGCCAGTGCCTTCCAAAATAAAAAATGTCTCTATATTTGTTATTTGAGGTAATTTCTCCGTATTTAGGCCATGGATCTTTAAAATTTGTATCCAATGATAAAATTAATAATTCAGTTTACATATTGTCCAACTTTCAGCATCACAGCTTTAAAAAACAATTACTTATTCAATTTATTACAAGTGTTCCTCTAATTGTTTTGAGCAGTGTATATCCGTCCATAATAATTCTGCCCGAGGGCAGGTCTTTCACTGCAATCATAGAATTTTCATGCTATGCTTTGCAGCTTTACTAGGGAATTTTTAGGTGTGGTAGCTTCCCGTTGCTTTCCAAACCGGTGAAAGATGATGATGATAATGGCCGGATGATTTTCGGGGACCGTTGGGCCCTAAGCATCCTGACATTTGTGTTACAGGTGAGGAAAACCCCCGAAAAAACCTCACCCAGGAGCCTGTTCCCGACCGGGAATCGAACCCGGGCCCGCTGCTTGACTAGGCAGCACGCTACCCCGAGACCACAACGGTTTTATATATATATATATATATATATATATATATATATATATATAGTTGTTCTGTACGTGTGTTTGTCACTACTCCTAAACGACTGGACCGATTTTCATTATTTATTTTGTGTGTGTGTGACTGATTGTGTCCGTCGATGGTTTATATTTATAATTGTACCCTCTAAAATCATTAGGTGTAGGAGTTCACCTGAAGTGAAAATTGAAAAATTCCTCTAGCGGTCACATTTTTCGATATTCCACAACGAAACTCAGTATATCATATTAAAATATCCCAAGATAGATATTATCAAAAAACAAGCAAAATCCGACAATTAGAAGTGGAGGTTTACTTGAAATCCAAAATTAAAAACTGCCTGAACGAATGGACCGATTTTAATGAAAATTCTTGTTCGTGTTTGAATGAGTCCGTGGATGGTTTAGATTCACAAATATACTCGGTAGGTTGCGCTGCGATGGGGTTGTAGGTATTTTTTATGTCAGATGTGTAGTCATCTGCATTGTCGACATTCCGCGCTAAAGAATGTGACGTCATCTTGCACGCTTCTTGAGTCACACAGGTGGCTGTGAGAGATTTTCTTGCAAACTTATTTAATAATACCTAATTACTTGTTACTGAATTTATGGTAAAAAAGTAACTTATAATTTTATCGTCCGGCCATGATACGAGAATTGAAGATTCGGGCAGGACAACGTCTACCGGGTAAGCTAGTATATATTTATCCATCCATAGTAATTCTGCCCGAAGGCAGATCCTTCACTGCAATCATAGCATTTTCATGCTATGCTGGCAGCTTTACTAGGGAATTGTAGGTGTGGTAGATTCCCGTTGCTTTCCACACCGATGAAGGATGACGATGATGGTGATTATAATGATAATGATAAGGATGATAATGATGACCTTATGATTTCGGGGATCGTTTGGGCCTTAAAGTTTTCCTGACATTTGTCTTACAGGTAAGGAAAAATCCCGTTAAAAACCTCACCCAGAAAAACTGCCCCGACCGGGGATCGAACCGGGGATCGAACCAGGGCCCGCTGCGTGAAAAGGCAGCACGCTACCTCGAGACCACAGCAGTGGACTGTATATATATATATATATATATTATAAATATATTTTTGACATTTGGCAATGAAGGCAAATATGATATGAAAAGAAAAAATGCTTGAGTCGGGATTTGAACTCGAGTCTCTAAAGTATGTACCTTTAGCGCTCTAACCAACTGAGCTACCCAAGAATTCCAAGACAAACATACAATTTTCTTATACATGTAGTATTCTCAATTCACACAAGAGGGGAAAATATGTAGAAGAGCTATATGAGACAAGAAATCGTCCGGCTAACTTGGATATAGAAAATGAAGAAGACGTATCAGAAGATGAAAAAGGATTTTCAATTCTGAAGGAAGAAGTTGAACTAGCAATTAAGGAAATGAAACATGGTAAAGCAATAGGGGTAGATGGAATCCCCATTGAATTAGTTAAATGCTTGGGTGAAGGAAAGAAGGAAATTTTGCGTTTATGCAACAATATATATATAAAGAAGATGAATGGCCCGAAGAATTGACTGAGACAGTGTTAATACCAATACCAAAGAAAAACAATGCAAAGAAATGTAAGGAGTTCAGGACTTTCAGCTTGATATCACACTGTGCAAAGATTCTCCTGCGAACACTAAATCGACGTTTACGTTCTACGATGGAAAGCGAATTGGAAGAAGAACAGTTTGGCTTCAGGAAGGGAAAGGGTACAAGAGATGCAATTGGATTGATATGAACAATAGGAGAAAGATATATAGAAAAAAATAAAGACGTTTATGCAGTATTTGTTGACCTGGAAAAGGCCTTTGACAGAGTAAATTGGAATAAACTCCTGAAGATCTTGAAGAAAATTGGCGTGAACTGGAAGGAGAGGAAGCTCATAAGTAGTCTTTATATGAAACAGCGAATAAAAGTGAAGATAGGAGAAGAAATGTCAGAGGGAAGAGAAATTGGAAGAGGGGTGAGGCAAGGATGTCCTCTATCACCTATCCTTTTCAACATCTACCTGGAAGACCTAATGAAGAACTGCTTCAGTAATACGGGAGGCGTAAACATGGGAGGAAGAAGAATAAAGTGCATAAGATTTGCTGATGATATGGCTTTACTAGCAGAAGATGCAATGACATTGAGGAACATGCTGATGGAGCTGAATGATAAGTGCGAGGATTATGGGATGAAGATAAATATAAATAAGACAAAGGCCATGATTATAGGAAAGAAACAAAGGAAGATAAACATGAAGATTAAAGATGAGGCCATTGAGCAAGTGGAGAGCTTCAAATACTTGGGTTGTACTATCAATAGTAACATGAACTGCAGTCAAGAAGTAAAGCAGAGGATAGCAATGGCAAAAGAAGCTTTCAACAAGAAGAGAAGCATTTTCTGCGGACCTATGGCAAGAGAAATAAGAAAGAGGCTAGTGAAGTGCTTTGTGTGGAGTGTAGCATTATATGGTGCAGAGACGTGGACATTACGACGGAATGAGGAAAAGCGACTGGAAGCTTTTGAGATGTGGATATGGAGAAGAATGGAACGTATAAAATGGACAGACAAAGTAAGAAATGAAGATGTGCTAGACAGAGTGGGTGAAAGAAGAACAATGCTGGAACTCATAAAGAAGAGGAAAAGAAATTGGATTGGCCACTGGCTAAGAAGAAACTGCCTGCTAAAGGATGTTCTAGAAGGAATGGTCAACGGAAAGAAAGTTAGAGGCAGAAAAAGACATCAGATGATAGACAATATTAAAATAAATGGTTTGTATGCAGATACAAAAAGGAAAGCTGAGTCAAGGAAAGAGTGGAGAATGCTGAGTTTGCAGTGAAAGACCTGCTCTTGAGCAGAACACTATGAATGAATATATATATATATATATATATATATATTGATCATGATCATTTTAGGTATTACTAGATATAATCGATGAAGTTCTGTAAGAATGTTTTGATTTTATTTCTCATGAGAATAACCTCAATAGCTTCATTCCTTCTGAATTCTCTGGAAAAAAGATGGAAAAATTCAGCAAGATGTTATTAGATCAGCTGGAAAACCAATGCTTAGATGGTTGGATAGAGTAGTTGAGGATGTGAAGAAGCTTGGCATTTGCAATTGGTGGATGGTCGCACATGATAAATAGAGGTGGAGATCTATCCTGCAAAAAGTCGAAGCCCAACTTGGGCTGTAGTCCTAATGGTGATAAAAACTGCGTCATAGGTAGTTGTATTTCCTTGTGAGAGAATAATGTTGACCGCCATTGTGGTCTAGGAGTAATTTCATTGCGTCAGACGCAGTGGAGCCAATTTAAATTCCCATTAGATAAAGTTTTCTGGGCGATGTATTTATTGGGATTTTTCCACAGCTCTAAGATGAATATCAGAAACATTTAAAGTGTATATAATTCATGAAACCCGTATGTTCATCATAATTATCATAAGTAATGTCACGAGAGATTTCCAAATCATCGATAAATATACGAGCCAAGAAAGGACGAGTGAATTTATCTAGAGGAATTGGAAATTAAGAGTGGTATATGTTAGGACTATATAACGAATGAAATTAAGCTGTTTACTCAAAAATCTTATTTAAATTTTGTTACCAACATTAATATATATATATATATATATATATATATATATATGACATGAAAAGAAAAATAAACGCCTGAGCCGGGATTTGAAAAAAAATGTTTTGCTGCAATACCTCGAATGGTGCAGTTGGAGTGCGCTTACATATAGAGTTAGAAGTTTTAGCTTCAAATCCCGATTCAGGCATTTATTTTTCTTCCCATGTCAAAATTAACCTTCATTGCTAAATATAAAAAAATTAATTACAACATCTAAATATATATATATATATATATATATATATATATATATATATATATATATGAATCCTGTGTCACGACAGCAGAGAATAAATTCATGAGAGGAACATCTAATTTCCAAAGAAAAGATCATAAATAAACACAGAAATATTAAGAGAACTTCAATTCGAAACCTTTCTTGAAAAAAATAGAAAACTATAAACGTAAATAGAGATTACACGTTGGAACAATCAACAGAGAAAGACTGCGCATTTTAATATTAAAATTCTGACCACTTAGGAGATTAATGGATGCATAATTGTATCGAACTAGGACTTTATCCTCGACTGCTTGATGATGATGATATTTAGGAACACATATGCTAGTTTTTATCTTTAAATATCCTAAATCTAGATATACAAAATAAATGGTATAGAAATAGGAATAAGGAATTAAAGAAGAAGGAAGAAAACAAACAAGAGATTTATAAAATAAAATTGTTAGAAGAAGAATCGATGCAAGATATATACAAAGGAAGGCTAAGAGATTATACAAATGCGGAAGAGCAAAAAAGGGAAATTGAAGAAGAATGGAATAGTATAAAAGGACTCATACATAATACAGAAAAAGATGTATTGGGAACAAAGAAAATAGGAGGAAGGAACAAAGGACTAAAAAATGGGATCCCGAAATCCAGAAATTGGTAAGAGATAAAAAAGAGGCCTACTTAAAATATTTAAACAACAAGAATGACCAAAACAGAATAGAATATAATAGAACAAGAGTATTAGTAAAAAAATGTATACCAGAAAATTGAATAAAGAACATTGGGATAGGTACATAGCAGAAATGGAACATAATTTACACGGAAGACAAGACAAAGTATATAAATTTATAAGAAGTATTAATTCTGAAGAAAAAGACAAAACAAATCTGCTAACTATACAAGATATAGAATAAGAAAATTATTAAAAAAACTGTGGACGGACAAACAAAATAAAGAAGAAATAATACTCGTAGAAGCAAACAAACAATGTGCAGAAGTAGATGAATTAGAAATGCAAGAAATGATAGATATATTAAATAAATGTAAAAATAATAAAGCATGCGGGATATACAATATAAACATGGAATTGATAAAAAATGCCCCAAAGAATTTCCAAGAAAGATTATTAAAATTCTATAACAAGTGCCGGAAACAAAATACAATACCAGATGAATGGAAAATTGGAAAAATAATCTCAATATTTAAAAAAAGGCGATAAAACAAAGTCAGAAAACTATAAATGAATAAGTTTACTATGTGCAGCATACAAAATATAATGCAAAACTGATCAACCAAAGATTAACAACTATAGTAGACATAATAATATAAGAAGAGCAGGCAGGTTTTAGGAAAGGAAGAAGCTGCACAGATAACGTATTCACTTTAAAACAAATAATACACAACCGAAGAGAAATAAATTTAGAAACGCACATCGTCTTTATAGATTATAAGAAGGCCTTTGATAAAGTGTCTAGACCAAAATTATGGAACATATTAAGTGAAAAAGGAATTTCACTGCACTTGATAGCAGTAATTAAAAAAATTTATGAGAACACACAAATAAAAAATAAATCAACGGGAACCAATACGTATAACAGGAGGAGTTAGACAAGGTTGCCCACTATCAACCACTCTTTTTAACATTTATTTTGACAACATGAGCGGTTAAGGTAGGAAGCCTTGGCGCAGAGCTACGGGACTTGCGCTGGTTCGAGTCTCCATGGGGGAAGAAATTTTCTCATGGTATTTCGGCCAGTATGGGACCGGTGCCCACCCAGCATCGTGAGGCAATTGGGTAGCTACAATAAGTAGCGGCTCCAGGTTGAGGAACCAGCTATAACGGCTGGGGGACTCGACATGCTAACCACATGTCACCCCTACACTGGCTGTTGATCATCTACCTCTGTGATTGACACATGTGGATGTGAAGGGCCAGCAGTCGGCTGGTAAAAGGGCAACCGCTGAAAAGTGGAAAGACCCTCAATCGGAATCGGATATGATCATGGAAACAAATGACGACTGGGGGTATTAAATTAGGAAATATAATGATAAAAACAGTAGGCTTTGCAGATGACCAGATTTTATTAGCATAAACAGAAGACTGATTACAATGAATGCTATATAAACTAAATGAAATATCAAAAAAATACAACATGGAGATTTTATCAGAAAGATAAAAAACAATGGCTTTCAAAGGCGCTCATCCAGGTCGGACAAAGTTAATATTATAAAATTAATCAATAGAACAGGTGGAAATGTCATGGGCTGCGAAATATCATACACAGCGGAAACAGATATAAATAACAAACTAAATAAGTTTAATTATATAACAGGAACACTAAAAAGAACTTTGAAAAATAAAGCCAGGAAATATTCTATAATGAAATCATACGAGACAATGGCAGTTCCTATTATTACTTATGGATCCGAAATATGGACAGTGACAAGACAACAATCTGCCAGAATACAGGCTGCTGAAATGAAATTCCTCAGCCCAATAGCAGGATATCAAAGAACTGACAAAAACACAACACAGAAATAAGACAACAACTAAAAGTAGAGGAATTAAACACAACAATAGTGTAATATAGGACAAACTGGAAAGATCACTTAGCAAGGATAACTGAGAAAAGAACACCAAAGGCAGCATACAACTATTCACCACGAGGCGGAAGAAGTTTGGGAAGACCAAAGAGAAGATGGAAACAACAGCAATTTGGAGCCGGAACAGGCTAGTAAATAAGCCTAAAACGTGACGAAGAAGAAGAAGAAGATCCTAAATCGTGTCACTATTGATCCTGAAGGTTCATAGCTGCCCGAATATAAGTTCCCCATTCCTCCTACCCTGAGCTAGTATTTTGTAATTATCCACTGTATAATATGTATCTCCCTCAAATGATAGTTAATGTAATAATCACATCTTTATTTAGCTGATCTACTGGCTCTTTCCCTCTGATTTTCTACAATAAGTTTCCATGCTCCTCTTTCATTCTACATTAGTACAAATGTCATGTCCATAAGCTGTATCAATGCCTATGTGCGGTGGTGAAAACTGGGCACTTAGTAGAAGTGACGAACGAAAAATAGAATCAACCGAGAAGAGATTCTTAATAAAGCAGTAGGACACACATTAAAGGTTGAAAAAATAATGAATCAATCAGAAATGAATTTGGAATCTTTAATATTGGAAAAAGGGATGAAGATAGAAAGAAGGATTGGTATGCACATTTGCCACGTAGGGCAGCCACGTAGACAGGCATATAAATATAGACCTACAGGACACCGTGATATTGGACGTCCAGGAGATGATGGACAGATGATTTGATTCCTCTATGAGCGGAACGAATCTAAAGATCCACCATGAAGATAATGATGGAGAAGAAAAAGTCATGTCCCTCGCAGCCTATCAGACTTAATTGTTCTTAATACATATTATTTCCAATAAAGCGTCTATAAATACTGTTAAACGTTGACTGTTAGGAATTAATAGACTGGATCACCAAAGGAACACCATTATCATAAGTAATGCCACGAGTGATTTCCAATTTATCTAGAGGATTTGGAATCAAGAGTGGCATTTGTAAGGACTATTTAACGAATAAAATTAAGCTGTTTATTCAAAAGTCATTATTTACCGCTATTTTAAAATATTCATAAATGTATTGTAAACGGCGATGTTTGGAAACAAATCATAAATGTGAGGTTATGTATATTCACTGCAACTTGATCATATTATCTATTGCCAAATGGGATCGCAATGTAAGAATGCATCCTAGTGGAGAAATAATAAAACACATCAAACTGTATATCATAATCAACATTATAGGTTATTAATTTTTTTTAGTAAACAACTCAGTATAATCAAGGAATCTGTTCATTATTTGCTATATTCAATGTATTTGTTGGCGAAAAATAATGCTCTGATCTGTTTAGAATATTAAAAAGGAGGAGCTTTCTTTATCACAAAAGCAGGAGCTGATAAAGATAAATCGATAAAGAGCGAGGTGAAACACGACTGTCATTGGTTGTAAAACAAAATTCATTGAAACGTGATTGGTCAATGACTCCCATTTGGGGCATGAGTTAAATAGTCAAACTTGGAGTACCAGATTTAGATGAAGATATAGAAATATACCAACAAGAACGCAAAAAAAAAAAAAAAAAGAAACATGAGAAGAATGGAAAGAAATAGACTTCCAAAATTGGCATTCCAATATACTCCAAATGGACATAGGAACCAAGGAAGACCAAACCATCGGTGGAAAGATCAAGACCATCTTCATTAGGTTTACCGCCACAGGTCTCATGGCCTAAAAGGGATCTGTTAATGATGATGATGAAATAAAAAGAATGTTGCCCAATTTGATGTAAAGCACGTAAGGTTGGATAAGAGAGGCGTCTGTCTCACGTAATGATATAGTAGTAGTGCAAGACGCACAGGAAGGAAGCAGAGTATGGACACACCCATCTACACTTGCTCTGTATGGACCTTTTTTTTTCTGGCCGACAAACAACACAGCAAAATGGCGCAATATCAAAGCGAAAATAACAAAAGTAATAGCTGGACACCTACATATGTGGATAGTCGGCCTCTAGCCAATACCGCCCTCATTACCAACAAATCCACTGCTTTACGGCACTGTGTCAGGTTACATAGAGGTCACATTTGCTACTTTTGAGGATTTTCTGCTCGTAAAGTGAATAAAGTGCTGTTATCTACTGACACCACGCCCTCCACACGATGACAATGAACACACAGACCAGATGTACTCAGCACCCAGGGTGTTACTATAATAAGAATGTTCTCCTCCCTGTTTATTTAAATTCACACGTCCTCTCTTCCTAACGCCCAACTTGTTCCACTATTTTGAATCATATTTCCCATTTATCATTTATTTCCCTACACTTACTTGTGAATTTATTGGCTACTAGCGGAACCAGTAGCCGTTGTCCTGCCCGAACGTTCAATTCCCGTGTCATGGCCGGACGATAAAAATATAAGATACTTTTTACCATAAAATTCACTAATTAAGACATATCAAATAAGTTTGTAAGAAAACTACTCACTGCCCTCTGCTAAGGGTGCATGATGGCATTACATTGTTGACGTGTGGAATATGCCGATAATGCAGATGATTACGCATCTGACATAAAAATAAATCCTATAACCCGATCGCAGTGCCACCTACCGAATCCAAATGTGAATCTAAACAATCCAGGGATCCACTTAAACACATACAAAAATTTTCATCAAAATCGGTCCAGTAGTTTAGGCAGTTTTTAATTTCGGGTCTCAAGTAAACCTCCACTTCTAGTTGTTGGATTTCGCTCATTTTTGGATAATATCTACTTCGGTTTATTTTAATAAGATATACTGAGTTTCGTTTCGAAACATCTAAATATGTGACCGCTAGAACGATTTTTATATTTTCAATTTTGGTGAACTCCTACACCCAATGGTTTTAGAGGGTCCAGTTGTGAATCCAAACCATAGAGGGATCCAATCAGACACACACACACACAACATTTCATGAAAATCGGTCCAGTCGTTAGGAGTAGTTCAGTGACAAAACACACGTACAGAAAAATTATATATATATATATATATATATATATGTGTGTGTGTGTGTGTGTGTGTGTGTGTGTGTGTGTGTGTGTGTGTGTGTGTGTGTGTGTTACCAGCCTCATGGACTAGTAGTCAATGTTCCTGACTATTGTTCATGAGGTACCGGGTGCGATTCCCAGTCAAACCATAGGAATTTTTCCTTAAAAGGAATTATTCCTCAGGTTTCCCATGGTCTGGAATTTAGGTTAAATTTAGGTTAAAACTCTCCTTGAGCTTCATTATCATTTATCACCCATCATACTATCGGAGTAACTTAACTCCGCCTTCCAGGTGCTCCAACCTAAAAAATTGATTACAATTCTGCCAATGCTAGGGGAGAAAGCCAGAAATGTCATAAAAGACAACCTGGTGGCATTAGACAAAAAAAAAAAAAAATATATATATATATATGTGTGTGTGTGTGTGTGTGTGTGTGTGTGTGTGTGTGTGTGTGTGTGTGTGTGTGTGGTGTGTGTAGAAAGGAACGGGAAGCTACCACACCTATAATTCCCTAGTAAAGCTGCAAAGCATAACATAAAAATGCTAATGATTGCAGTGAAAGACCTGCCCTTGAGCAGAACACTATATATATATATATATATATATATATATACTAGCTGGCCCGGCGAACGTCGTATCGCCTTTAAATATTTTTAAGTTAATTTTTCCGATGTTTTAATAATTATCTGTTATTCGGGGCGGAAAGAAATCCAACAAATCAAAGATCTAAAAATCGGTCCAGCCGTTCTTGAGTTATAAATAGTGTAACTAATCCGACTTTGTTTTATATATATGCCTTAGCTATAGCAACGCGTGGCCGGGATTTATATAATATATATATATATATATATATATATATATATATATATGTTATAATTAAATCTTTAACATTGAGCAATGCAAGCTTAATATGGTATGATAAGAAAAGTAAATGCCTGGACGGGATTCGAACCCGGATCTCTGAGTCTGTACCTCAGCGTGATATCCATTACACTACCAGGCGAATCCAAAAAATGGAGAATATAATACATATATAAGAAAAATAAGTGTTTGAATTGGATTCGCCTGGTAGTGTAATGGATATCACGCTGAGGTACAGACTCAGAGATCCGGGTTCGAATCCCGTCCAGGCATTTATTTTTCTTATCATACCATATATATATATATATATATATATATATATATATAAGTCCCGGCCACGCGTTGCTATGGCTAAGGTATATGTTAAATTATGTTGTAGTAAACTAAGTGAGAAATCTAAATCAGAAAGTTTTTGTTTTACACAATTTTTTTAGTTCTGGTACGTTAACTACACCCGGTATAAATATGGGTGGTGGTTTATGTGGGAGTGATTTTGTTGATTGAGATGAATTTATGTTGTCTGCATTCTCAGTATCATCCATAAGTGTATCATAAGGATTATATACATTTATTGATGGAATATTTTGAGGAGGCTTGCTGATTTCATTATACTTTCGTTTTTTTCTACGAACTTGTTGGCAGTTTGGATTCTCATCATCATCAAGAAGTCTCGGTATAGTTATAGTAATATCATCTTGTGATATATTATAGTCATCTTGTTTTTCATTTAATTGAGGCATGGAGATTGTTTCTGTAATATTAGGCATATTATTATAACTAACAGACTTACTTACAGTTCTGTTATTCCGTTCCTTAGGACCTTCATATGTTTTTAAATTGACATTCTTCTTAAATGTAAGATTTATGTCACATAGGCCTATATCAATTTGCGAAAATTCACTTGATATCTTATCATTCATGGTCTCTTTAACTGATTCGCCATGTTGTTCAATGTCCCTTCTCGGTCCAGTTAAATTTAAATTAAGTTGCTGTCTTTCAGCCAGATTACTTAAAACTAATACTTACACACGATATTAATATTATTATCAATATATTGAAAATAAAATAAATACAAACACACTTAAATTATGAAATAATCAATATTTGTAATTCAATTGAAATTCGTGGTTGCAAAAAAAAAGCACAGCCACCTGGTTAAATAATAAACCAATTACCTTACACCGTCATCTGTTAGAATCGTATGGAACTCACAGATAATTATAACTCTTTGTTAAATAATAAACAAATAATTTGCAATAAAAATAATGCGACTATAAAGTTAGTTATAAACAACCGTAGATCTCAAGTTGGATCAAACAGCTCACAGTGTGCAAAATTTTATTAAAATTACATACTATAAATATGGATTTATAGCAATATATAACATGGGCAAAATTTTCCCTGTGTTCGTGCTCAAAGTAACCTTAAATACCTTGGTGTTCTTAGGGTTATTGGGAAAAGCCAGTTAAAGTTTTCCCAGAGGCACTAATTTAGGCTTCAGATTCTTTACAAGCCCGAATATATTAGTTAGGACCAATAGATTAATGTTCCTCCCGAAGGATTTTTTTCATTCTAAAAATCCATCGACCCCGGCTAGGTTTGAACCCCTGACCTTCCGGGGAACGCAACTACTAGACCACCGAGGCAGACATCATATAGTACTAAAGTATTTTTCACTCATCCCAAATAAAGTTAAATAGTCCTACAAGTTATGATGATCTTGAATTTTTTTTCTACGTCAATACATTAGTCCTACAAGTATTTTTTTCTTTTTTTCCCATTCATGGAAAACTCTGCCATAAAATGGATAACATCTCTTTGATTTCACGAAGGTAAATGATACAATTATTGTGATCTATTTTTTATAGACGTGTACAGTAATTTAGCCCGAGGACAAAGAGCTATCGGACATGATCAGTGAAACCTCGGAAATGATTGGGAGCTCCAGGCAAACATGTCTTTCTAGTTACTGTATGCTGGGGACATTAAATTACATGCTGGATAACATTGTTTTACCTTGTCAATGTAGCCACAAAAATGTTCAGCGATGTCCCATCAAAATAATGTTATAAACTAGACCACCGAGGGCTAGAATATATATGTAAATACATGTTTGTTTTTACATTACTTAGACATATTTTTACGAATTAGAATATTTGGGGGGGTTTAACATACATTTCTTTTTCCATATTTTTGTTCATATTTCAAGATAGAGTAGGCCTACATATTTTACATATTTCAGAAAAAATTAATTGATGAACATTTTATTTTAAATATGTGTTCAAACTTATTTTCTTGTCAGATGCTTGTTTTAATTAATTTTACTAGTATCTGGATTCTTTAATTTACGGAATTTTGAACTATTTATACTATATTTTTATACAACTGCATGGTGCGGACATGTGGACATTATGCAGAGAATCAATACTGCTCATATTCATTTTGAAGCAAGTTGAGGTTTTGTAATAAAATAGTAATATTTAAAATTAGTATCTGATAAATCAGTTGTCCTCAACTAAAATAATATTATTTTATTAAGCAGAGAGCAAGCAGATAAACTATTAGTGACAAAGATGTACTTTTGGAGGAGGGCTTCTAGAAATTTAAGAAGAGACAAAATTAGGGGTAGGCATACTAAAATCAAAGATATAATGGATATTCCAAAAGATGATTTATAAGTTGTTGTAGAAAGAAGACTAAAATGGATTGGCTACGTAGAGAGGATGTCAGATGACAGGATACCTAAGATATTAAATTTTGAAACGTAGGCCAACAGAAGAATGGAGAGACCATTATAACAGTGTGCTTAAGGAGTATGGCGACCAGAGGATTAACAGAGAGTGATAGAGAGAATAGGGATCTATGGAGGAGTAAATTTACAATTGGTTGTAAGAAAACTACTGTATGGTAGAGAAATTCCTAATAAAGACGAAGAAGAAATTTTGAAAACTTGTGTTTAATCACAATCTTTTCTTTATTGTTGAATTTCGTCAATCATTGCCCTTCCGTGTTTTCACGATACCGGTTTCAGTGAAGACACGGAACTTTATGAAGTATGATGTAAAAACATTTTATCCAACTTACATATAATTGAAAATTACCTCATGGTGTTACTTCCAACTGTAATTTTTATTAAAAAATCTTATCGTAATCACAACATGCCTGATCGCGGCAATTAGCAGAGCCATTATAATTCGATCGCAGGGTTAAAAAAATTTTGCTTAACAGTAGTTCACAAATAATGAGGTGGGAGAACAACATTAACTATGATTTGAGGGAAGTAGATTATACAGGGAATGATTGGAAAGCATTGGCTCAGGATAGGGATGTATGAGCTTATATCCGCGCGGCCATGAACCTACGGGTTCGATAGTGCCAGTGAGTAAGTAAGTAAGTAGTTCACAAATTCAACAAATATTGCATGGGGTTTGAATGCAATTTCAATGTGGTTTACGCATTTGTTCATTCGGTATCGTAAATAAATAAAATACCACTAGATAGTAAATCGCTATCTATAACAGGCCTCTTAATAGGTGCTCAGTATGTATGAAAATACATTTTATACATTCATATTTAACCCTACGTCGGATAGGTTGACAAAGTAAGACACTCCTACTCACTTGTCAGTTGTGTTGTTTCATTGGGAGTGCACCACATGCGGGTAGGAGGGGGAACTGCCTTTTCATACCTAGTGAGCACTTATGAACAGCACTTATCTATAAAACTATGTAAGTAAAGTGATCCCACAACAGGCCCGGAGGCCCTTGGGGTAGTAGGAGGTTAAGGCTCCCACTTTTTCTAGACAATCGGCACTTTATGTCAGCCGGGTTGTCAGCCCTGCGTGACGGCCGCCTTTACCCCCAGAACAAGCGTCTGGTACTCATTTCCGTTAGAGGCTGAGTCGACCCCAGGGCCATAGTGCCGCCAGAGGGTTTGGGTCAGTTTAAAAATCCTGACCCCAACGGGACTTGAACCCTCGACCCTCCGCTTGTAGCTCAGTGTCTTAGCCACTACGCTACGGCGTGCCCCCCCTATAAAACTATGACTGTATGTAAATGACTTACCGAATGAAACATTCTCTACAAATGGTGAAGTCTCTAGTTTCTTGATACTGTCGGGGAGCAAGCTGCAGTGACATTGGTACGTAGTTGCTTCGTAAACGTTCAATTTGAGATTTCATCTTACACCTTAGAAGTTTATCATAAGTTTAGTAGTAGGCTGTTTCAATCTGTTGTCAGAGAACTGTAAACACAAATTTGTGTTTTTAGCTTTGACTGCAATGAGGACGCGACTGGTGTCATGATTAACAAATGAGGCAACTGACTGCTACAAACTGTGATGCATTTTAAGAACAAGAAAGTGTTTTTTATCAATGACACCAGGTTATCATTATATCTCCTGGCATGGCGTATTTGTAAGCACTTCTGAGTTTGGAACGTCTGGAAGGCGGAGTTACGCTGCCCGATGATGTGAAAGGTGGTGATGGTGTTAATGACGCTAGGAGAGAGTTCAAACTAAACTTAATCTAATTTAGCGAATATAATATTGATAATAATGATGGTCAGATGATGTTCGGAGATAAAATATTCAAAACGAGTCATTCTTGTCAGCATCGAAATCGTGCAATTTATTTTCGGATGCAAAAAATATAGGGGAATGACAATGTAGGAGTACAACAATAACGTTTAAATTCTTTATTTTCTTTCTTGCTACGCTTTTGGATAATTATTCAACAGAAGCACAAAATAAACCGAAAATTTCATTTTGAAGCATTGTTGGCTTAGCATTTAATTTTCTTTTCGCGGGATACGGCGAGGGTTGCGTCTAGCCTTGTACGGTAGAGAAGGATTCGTAAGTTGACAACTCATGAATCAGTGAGCCCGCGGAGAAAGTTCCACACGCATCTGTACCTCCATTCTGGAAAAGTCGGTTCTCGAGAAGAGTCTCGACTGGATGCCCAAAATGTTCCTAGCCTCGCATATATATAAGAAGGTACTAGTTGTCGGACGAGCCATTGTAGTCAAATAAACGAGATCTAAGTGTGAAGACAAGACGATTTTCTAAGTGAAACAGTCAGCAAGTGTAAAGAAATGAGTAATAAAAAATTGTGAGGACACACTTTATTAGCAGCAAATTATTTGCGTGTATAAAATGAAACAGTGTGAAATAGGCCTAAATAAAGTGAATATGGAAATTTTAAACAAACATCTGTGAGGTTACTTTAAACCATTTCCATCTAAATCCTACGAGACCGTGATGCCCTCCAATGTAATAAATCTGCATTAATGTTAGAATATGTGAACTGTTGCTGTATAGAATGAAATATGTAATATTTTACCAAATATGTAGAAAAATGTTAAATAAAATTTATGTACAATATTCTCGTATAACATATTATGTATCTCGTCGGTATTTGTATTTTATTCGTGCTTAAATATAATAATAATAATAATAATAATAATAATAATAATAATAATAATAATAATAATGTTTTATTTATTCTGGCAGAGTTAAGGCCATAAGGCCTTCTCTTCCACTCAACCAGCACAAATACAAATAAATATTTGACAAATATAGATATACACTATACTAATTATAAACAGTTAAAGATACATTAAATGTAGCAATGCAAATTTCATGTATTATGTAAAGTATGCAATTACATAAAATCCGGGGTCTGAAAAGTTAATGGTATCTCAGCGGTTAAGGGTTAATTTAAAAATGTGAAAATTATACATAAAAAACATTTATAATGGATGGCAGTTTAAATTTTAAGGAGATATAATAAACACTATAACAGCAAAGAGTGGGAAAATGACGGATTGTTTGCACAAATAACAAACTTAGTCAAACGAAATCTGCATACGACAGTTAAGTATTTTTTGGTTTCTATGAATCCATTAGCAGAAACATTTTATGTCCTCGTCTGGAACTGACAGGAAAGAAACACCACTGTGTCCAGCATTCAATTCTGAAATGTATTCGATAACTATTGCAATCATAACATTGTATGATGTCATCTTTTTACGCCAATAAAACGCGCCAATTAAAATTTTGTTTTCTAATATAGCCTAATTAACTGTAATTATTATATGTTTAATGGAGGAATTGAAAACTATAACTATTCGCAATAATATAGTTAGAAAGTTTATAAAATGTATAGGGAATCCATACACTTTAACTGAGTTCCAACTATTCTATGTAATAATCTGATCAATATGAATGTAATCACAATAAATCATAGACCTATAACAAAAAAATAAAAAAATAAATTGTGATAACTAAAGTGCTTAGGAAAATTTTTGGACCAAAGAGAGATGAACAGACAGTGAATGGAGAAGACTACATAACAATGAATTACATGGTCTTTATAGGAAGCAGATATAATAAGAACAGTTAAGTCTCGTAGACTGCGATGGGCAGGACATGTTGCACGTATGGGGAATGGGAGACTTGCATGGAAGCTTCTTGTAGGAAAGCCAGAGGGAGAACGTCCAGTTGGTAGACAAAGAATGAGGTGGGAGAATAACATTAACTATGATCTGAGGGAAGTAGATTATACAGGAAATGATTGAAAAGCATTAGCTAAGGATAGGGATGTATGGAGAGCTTATGTCCGCGCGACCATGAACCTACGAGTTCGATAGTGCCAGTGAGTGAGTGAGTGAAATAACTCACTGATACTATCGAACGCTGACGTCCATGGCCGCGCGGATATAAGCTCTCTGTACATTCCTATACCGAAGTAATTTTCCAAAAATCCCCTGTATAATTTATATTAAATTTTCAAATCATGTTATTTTTCCACCTCATTCTTGACCTACCTACTGGGCGCATTCTTTCCGGTTTTCGAACAAGAAGTTTCCATTACACAATTTCGTTCCCCATTCGTGCCACATGTCCTGGCAGTCCACGAGATATAACCGCTGTTATTACAACTGATTTCCCATAAAACTCATGTAGTCCCTGCTATGTAGTTTTCTTTATTCACTTGTCCGTTCATGTCTGTTTGGTATAAAAATTTCCCTAATAACTTTCTTCTCAAATACTCGTAATATTTTTCTTACCTTAAAATAGGAGTCAGTGTTTCGCATCCATATATCTGGAATAATAACAATTTAATATAATTTTATTCCTTTTTTGTAGAGAAGTTGGGATGACAAGAGTCATTGTATTGCATATTACCATCATTTCCAGAATTGAGCATATATTTAATTTCTTTCTGCATCGCGTTCCTGTTTTTTATTTTTTTTTCAGGTATTTGAGGTCTGTCTATAAAGGTCAAGTATGGAAGTTCCCTGCGTTGGATTATAGTATTGTTTGCGTGACTGTACTTTCCCATGAAGGTAGTTTAGACAAAGCGGAGCAGCTGTTGAGGTGATAAGCTGATTGCAAAGTAAGCAGTCAAGGTTTGGAAGAATGCGCAGTCATACTGTGGCTGAACTGCGTCCCTCTTTTGCCAGTGTGGTACTGATTTTAACTTTCTATTTACATGTAGAATTCCCTAGAATATTTTGGTAGTTCTATCCCCTAATAGTCCGCCGCTGTGGTCTCGAAGTAGCGTGCTGCCTTGTCACGCAGAGGGCCCGGGTTCGATCCCCGGTCGGGACAGTTTTTCTGGGTGAGGTTTTTATCGGGGTTTTTCCTCACCTGTAAGACAAATGTCAGGAAAACTTTAAGGCCCAAACGGTCCCCGAAATCATATGGCCATCATCATTAACATCCGTATCATTATCACCTTCATCATCCTTCACCGGTGTGGTAAGCAACGGGAAGCTACCAGACCTACAATTCCCTACTAAAGCTGCAAAGCATAGCATGAAAATGCTATGATTGCCCTGAAAGACCTGCCCTCGGGCAGAATTACTATGGAATGGAATCCCCTAATATATAATGATGGATTCATGGGTGCACGGTCGAGTAAAATGGTACTTCGGATGGAACTGATTAATTAATTAATTACTTTATTTATTTATTTATTTAGCAGGTTTCATAACATCTTCCAGAGTGTAATTATTAATGTGCTGTCATTCCTTCACATCTCTCTGTCATTCCATTCTACATCGACAAATCCTTTTTCCCTCATGCTGCTCATAACTACCCTCAATCCACATTATTTTTGGCCGTTCTCTTCTTCTTCTACCTAGTGGCACCCAATTTAGTATTCTTCTCTGGGATCTCTTTTCTGTCATTCTTTTTACTTCGCCATATCATTTTAATTTAATAATCATCATAATTCTTTTTACTTTAATAATAATAATAATAACAATAATAATAATAAATTTGTGGATCAAAGAAAGATAAACAGACCGGCGAATGGAGAATCCTCAATAACTGCGAGCTACATGTACTTCATGGAAAACCAGATGTGATAAGAATGCAGTTATGTCTTATAGATATGTGTCACTTAGGGGAGATGAAATAGAGTCATGTAAACGTATTATAGGAAAAGCAGACGGAAAATTTTCAATAGGTCGGTCAATAACGAAGTTTGAGGGGTGTGAATTATATATAGTGATGACTGGAAAACATTAGTTCGGGATGGAGATATATGAAGAGCTTATGTCCGCATGGTCATGAACTTCTGGATTCGATAGTGCCAGTGAGTTAGGTAGTTTAGTAATAATAGTAATAATAATAATAATAATAATAATAATAATAATAATAATAACAATAATAATAATAAATATTATAATAATCAGATATTCGGTTTGGGTTAAATATTGAACTTACCTAGGCAGTCATTGTAAATCGTATTTTTTTATTTTTTACGTAGTATCTAGAAAATGCGCTTCTATCCTGTAATACAGTGTATAATAAGCTCACCTTATAAATTTCACTATTATAATGATCATGTTTATGATTATTGCACTTTTATTCCGAGAAAACGCCGCGAATGTTAAAAAGTACGAGACGCCCGGCACTTCATGAGGATGTTACCTCAAAACGTTGTGATATAAATGATCGATATTTTTTGTCCGTGCGATAGAGTTCGATATTGTATAACTTGATACTGTACGGTTGGCAACAGTAGATTTGTTTTGCTTCTCAAATATTAGATCAGTTATCGGTCGCGGTAGCGCGAGTACTGAAGCGCTCGTTTGTAAATATGTTAGTTGTACGGTGAATTTAATGAGTGCTGTAAGTTATAAAAGTGATGTGGTTTGAAGAATCGAGCAACAAAACCTTGGGTGAGTTGATGTTTAAGTATATACTGTAGGTTTGTCATATAAACTATTGTCATAGATCGGCAGCACAAAATGTCCATGTTCCCTTCAACATCAAAGTTCCGAAGGAAGGAGGAAATTTGAGTGTATACAAATTATATCTTATTCTTCTTCTTAAGCACTACGATCCAAAGTGAACCCTGGCTTCTCTTGTAATGGCATCACTTTGTCCTCTTTCATTAGCTTTCATTTTATAGTTTTTCAATCCGAAACTAGTAAATACAAATTATATAGGCCTATGTTTTAATAATTTACCAGATTTGTATGATGCAAATAGGATGGCTGTTCTTGATACAATTCCTTGGCCTTTTTTGATGTCACTTAGCGATTCTTAGAAGTTCTTGAATGATTTCAACCCACGTTTTACCCTGGTGTTTCTCAGGGTCTATTTTTATCTGGTCCCATACTTATTTAGTTATTCTATTATCATTCACACTTTTTATTTTACTAAACAATGTACATTGAGATATATATGATTAAGAAAGTTTTCTTGGGTTTTCCGCATCATGGACACAAGTTCGGCCTATGGCCACTGATACCGACGTTTCGGCAAGATCCCACATACCATTTTCAAGGAATGATAATATATAATTATATAAGATCTAAACCTGTGACTCGAACTTACATTCCTTGATAATGTCATGTGGGATCATGCCGAAACGTCGGAATCAGTGGCCAGAGGCCGAACTTGAATCCATGACGCGGAAAACCCAAGAAAACTTTCTTAATCATACTTATATCCGCGAAAATCTGCAATACACACACACATATATATATAATAATTTTTCCTTGGTAGATTATTCAATGTATTCTTTTTTGTCTGATTTCTAACTTCATCCTTCCTTATTTTCCCAACGACCTTGGATAAATAGTCAATGTCTGATATTTGTATTTTTTCGGTATTTATACCGGCTTCGCGGTGTTTACTAAAGCCCTAATCAAAATGTGACCTAAATAATAACTCACATTAGACAAAAATAAGAAATATAAGGTCAGGTTAAGTTATTTTTCTTAGCATTTTAGCGAATTCCCAAGGAATGTAGCTATTGACGTTGTTTTTATGAAAATATTTTTGAAACATTTTTACAGACCTTTACCTATCCAATCTAATATACACCAAAAATTATAATGGGTAGAATTTAAGTTGGAATATATCTAGCTTGACAATTATCAATAATTGCAATTTTCGGTATATATTAGATAGGATAGGTAATGGTCAATAAAAATGTATACAACCACAGTAGAGCCTCGATTATCCGAGGTAATGTGGGCCGAGAGTACCTCGCATAATCGAAAACTCGAATAACACAGTCCCTATCAAAAATCGAAAGGGAAACTTATGGTACACTGATTAAATTTATTGAAAACATGGTCAAAGATATGAAAAAAGACATACTGTATTATGAAATAAAAAAAGACATACAGTACATGTTCCAGTTAAAAAGGTTATTTCTTCAAAAAGTTCATAAGTGTTTTCTGTTTAAAGGAACTCGCTCGTTTCTTTGCCGCCATTTCACGCAATCGTCGAAATAGTAGAAGGTCTGTTAAAGTTAACGGGATTTTTTGGGGGTCTACCTCGGTTAACCCGGAACTCGGTTAGTCGGGGCTCGGATAACCGCGGTTCTACGTGTGTGTGTGTATATAGGGGAACAGGGGGCAGAACGGGGTAGTGGGGCAGAATGGGGTACGTGTATTTTTCTCTCAGTATGTGGCACGATATATCGGAATTTCTCAAAAGTATCTCTGTAATGTCTCAGCTGCTTGTACATATCAGTTTTTCGCCATCGGTGTGGTCAGTTGTGAAGAGATTTTTGCAATATTACACCTTATCTTCAGTGCATGCAAATACATCTAAGCTTCATTTGAATAATATCTAACAATTACTGTGTTAAAGATTATTCCATTTTATTTGTAAACATGTTTACTGCATTAGGTTTTGTTTCAAAATAATCCGGTCATAACGTCATAAATTATAATTGAGTTCGTGGGGCAGAATGGGGTAGGGCAAGACAGGGTACTACCCCGTCTTGCCGCTTGCGGTCTTCATATTACAGACTGACTCTTTTCCTCTGTGTAGTTTCAAAATGGTGAGGAATTATAAAAATAAGACACAGAGAGAAGAATTGTCCCTTGTGTCTATGCTAGAAGCCGTTAATGGATCAATGGTGTACAAAACGGCAGCTAGTCAATTCCAAGTGCTTCAAACAACTCTGGACGACACGTGAAGAAAAAGAGATAAAATGTGAATTACACAGTAAGGAAATCGATGGAAAATTTCTCCTGCGTTTTTAATGAAGAGCAGGAAACCGAACTTGAATACCTAAAAAAATGGAAGCCCAACTCTTCGGCCTCAGTGTAAATGAATTTCGAGGACTTGCCTTCCAACTGGCGGAACGTTGTTAATGTGAATGTTTTAGATGATGCAGATTCCTTGCCTTCTTCAACAACAGATATTCAGATTGCTTCTGATAATAATAGCAAGGCAACACTTCCAAACCTCAGGAACATCTGACGTCAGAAACATTTTCCTTCCCTGAAAATCTAGGGTCGCCAAACCACAGTCATTTTCAAAGTGCCAGCCAAGAAAATATCACACCCATTCCAAAAGGGTCTCAAAAGAACAAGCGAGTTTTAAAAAATCGAGGCGAAAGTGCAATTTTGACATCATCAACATAGAGAAGTGCACTGCAACATTCTGAAAAGGATAAATTAGAAAAGAGGCCTGTAAAAAGATGATTTGCTTTACCAGAAAGTGACTCGAAACCAGGACCATCCAAAGTTAAGGCAGTCAGGTTAAACCTACCTAGTTCGAAAAATCATTCTGGCTCTGCCAAAAATGACGTTGAGCAAGATGATTGTCTCTACTGTCATGACTCTTCAGAAGAAGGCTGGATTAGATGTCCTTCTTGTCTTCAGTGGGCTCACAACTCTTGTGCTGGAGTCGATAGTGATGATGATGATGCCACTCATGTTTGTGTATTTTGTGAAAAATGAATTATTGTGCTATAGTTTATAAGTTTACTGATAAATATTATTAATTAGTAATGCAAAATACAAATAAAAAATTAGTACCCCATTGTGCCCCATCCATGGGGCACAACGGGGCAAATGTTTTGCTCTAGTTTTATTGGATGTATATCCCCGAATTTTTTATTAATTTGTAATATGATTATGTTTTTCTGTTTATTAAATACCAATGAACATATCCATATCAGAGAACAAAATTTTACTTATTTATAATGTAAAATACATTGGATCAAACATTAGATACCCAATTCTGCCCCACCTTCCCCTATATATATATATATATATATATATATATATATATATATACACTATATATCCATCCATAGTAATTCAGTCCGAGGGCAGGTCTTTCACTGCAATCATAGCATTATCATGCTTTACAGCTTTACTAGGGAATTGTAGGTATGGTAGCTTCCCGTTGCTTTCCACACCGGTGAAGGATGATGATGATGGCCATATGATTTCGGGGACCGTTTGGGCCTTAAAGTTTTCCTAACATTTGTCTTACAGGTGAGGAAAAACCCCGATAAAAACCTTACCCAGAAAAACTGCCCCGACCGGGGATCGAACCCGGGTACACTGCGTGACAAGACAGCACGCTATCTCGAGACCACAGCGGTGGACCAGAATATATATATATATATATATATATATATATGGTTTCCAGTATAAAACCGGACACTCTGCGGCTGGCAGAGTGAAATGCGGACGAGGAGAGAGCGCTGCCTGACGGGTGAAACCCCGTGAGGCGTGTCCGGTTTTATATTGGAAGCCCTGTATATATATATATATATATATATATATATATAATATATATGAGAACCCAATTTGACACAAAACAGTAAAAAAAAAGTAAGTTCGTAAACCAGCAAAATCGGACCATTAGATACAGGAGTTCACCTGAAAAATTAATACAATTGTTGTAGGGGTCGCAATTTTCGATATTTCGCATTAAAATTCTGTATATGCTATTAAAATAAGCGAGGAATGTATTCTCCAAAAATAGCTAAATCCGATCATTAAATGTGGGCTTTATCTGAAACCCGAAATTGTAATTCACTCTTTGTTTTCACTGCGGTCAGACATTTTTTTAAAATATTTGATATCAGAAATTGAGTTTGTTTACTGTAACAATATATATTATATATATATATATATATATATATATGCCGTAAATAGCAAAATCGGACCATCATTTCAAATTGCTGTGGAATTCACTTACTTTACCCAGTTTCAGCATGACGGACATTTTAAATTCAAGGCCGAAATAACATGTGCATGTTACGAATATTGTGAATTTCCAACATTTTTTTTTATTATTTTTCTTCCTTTACGCATTAAAGCTAAAAGCTTGTCCATTCACTTCATTTCCGGGGTATAATTACTAAACCTGTAATTTTAGATATGGAATCAGTGAAGTTGGCTATGTCGAGTCCATGTATGTTTACAAATAACTGAGAATGGGAGAGGGAAGTGTGCAGAACACGCTTTACCTTATTCAAAACATTAGAAGTTACAATCTATATAGTCATAACGTAATAAACAACTGAACAGGGCTCTTTTAAAGTTTCAACTTAAAATACTTTAATGTTGCCTTGGAACGTGACTGTACATCAGGACACTAGTGGATCACGTGGTTCTATAGTCAGTGTCTCGCTATCAGTAGCTTCCTCTTTCCAATCTTTTGATGACGGAAGTTCGTGGCTAGTGCGTGAGATGTAGGTATGTTATTGACATTTCTAAAATCTTAATGGATGACTCTTGCTTCCAACGTCCAAAATTATATCTTACTACAAGATATGATACAAGGATGACGCCAATATTCAGTTGTAAGTCTCAGAGATAAAGCAGTCAAATACTTATTCGCTATCTATCTCATATTTATGCCTACATATTACGCACCACGCACTGTGGTAATTACATCATTATATTGTAATTTTGGTCATCTTGAAGTTATTTTATGATGAATTATCCGGTCCCGAATTCCCTTTGGTAATATATTGCCCTCAGTTCTCTTGATATGACGATTCCAAATTAATTTTGTATTCTTAATCCAAAAAAAGATTGCGGTTCAACTTCGCATTCTTCTCTTATTTCAGAATTAAAAATCTCATCTCTTATTGATTTGTCTATGATTTTTTAACTTTTAATTCCGTTGATTCATTAACTATTTTAAGCCTAGTGTCATTGTAAAGAGCAAGATTCAAAATTTAATATTTCCCAATAACTAGCTTATTACTTATAATTTTAAGATTACATCAATTTTTAGGAATATATTTATTTTCAAAAGTAATCAGCGTGAAATACAGGGTGAACGGTAATTACACCGACAAAATTCAGTTGAGGTAGTAGCTTTTGATATTTATATTTGGGAGATCTTGGGTTAAAACTCCAATGCGACTACCCTGACTAGCCTGCCTGTTAACATATATGTTGTAGCAAAGAAATGAAATTTTGAATTTTACATATAATTGTATCATTAAGGGGGAATGAAAAGCGTCCAGTACCAGGCCAATAATGATACGGGAGAATGACAGTAACCTTGATTATTTGAGGGAGGTGAATTACGCAGGGATGATTAGAAAACATTAGCTCAGGATAGGGATGCATCATCATCATCTTTATCTCCTATCAGGAGCATAGGCCATCCACAAAGCGTCGCAAACGGATCCAATTCTGAGCCAACTTCTTCACTTCTCTTCAGGTTTTCTCCTTCTTTGCAATTTCTCCTAGGATGGTTATCTTCCATGTCTGTTTCGGCTTGCCTCTTCCTCTGTGTTCCAGGGGGTTCTGATTCTTTCAATTGAATCATGGTCTTTTCTTAATGTATATCATATCCAGTTCTATTTTCGCCTTGTTTATCTCTACTTTAATTTACTTGTGGTATTTTTCCCCATAATTCTTTATTTGATATTGTTTCTGGCCACTTTATTCTTAATATTTTCTTTAGGCATCTATTTATAAATACTTGCAATTTATTTTCTATGATTTTACTAGTTTTCCAGGTTTCTCAAGCTTATAATAGCACAGATTTAACGTTATTATTAAATACAATTAATTTGTATCTCTAGAGATAAAGCTTGATTTACATACTGGATATAATAAGACAAATGCTCTGTTTGCTTTCTTAGTTCTATTTTCCTCAAGCGTACTATCATTTGTAGCAACACTTCCTAGATATATAAATTCCTCAACAGAATCAATGTGTTTATCAGAAATATATATAATATATATTTACTCTTTAATCTCATTTCTTTTGTTCTTTCTACATTTATCTTCATATGTGATTTTTTTTATTATAAACCATTTATTTTACTCTGCATATCTTCAAAGCAGTGTGATAACAAACATACATCGTAAGCAAAATTCAGATCTTCTAAATAACCATTAAAATTACTGATAGACGTTCTCATAATTCGATCCATTACAATAAAAAAAATATAGGCTAATAGGTGAAATCCTTGTTTCACTCCGCATGAAGTTCTAATAGTACAATAATTGTTAGTAAGCTATTCTGACTTTATTACACTATAAAGTTTAAATAAATATCCTCAACTCGTGACCAACTTAGGGTCGGGTCGAGGGAAGAGATGAGCCCCAATATATTGAGGTCTGTGAATGACAAGGGTGCCAGCCGACCACGCCTGACGCACAATCACTGAGGCAGAAGAATGAAATGAAACGAGATGCATGAGATGAGTATGGAGAAATGGTGGAATGAAATTGTGGCAGGGGAAAACGAGAAGAACCCTGAGAAAAATCTTCCCAAGCTCCGTTTCGTCCACCATGAATCCACATGGAGTGACCGAGACTCGATCTCGGGACACCAGCGGTGAATATAAAAGTTTATTAATCTGAATTATTTTCGGAAGTATTCCAAACATCACCAATGATTTCCATATATATTCTCTATTTAATAAATCAAAGGCTTTCTCAAACTCAATAAATGAAATATATAATATACTATTGCATTCATTACTTTGTTAGGGATTTATGGAGGAGAAATTAAATTCGCAAGACAAAACCCTCCGTGTTGGATAGTGCAAGTGAGTTATTTATTCATTTATTATATAATTAAATTAATCTTTAAATATCAAACTTTCTATAGAGCTTATTTAATGTATGTTCCAGTTTACTTGATGTTTTCACTTCTTATTTCACTTAAATATCTGCAAAAATAAATTCCATATCAAATTTGAAACTTAAAATTCGCTTAAAAGAAATCCAGCAATTTGCAAATGTTTTAAGAAAAAAATCAATATATCCCAGTTCATAAATAACCAAGCTACTTACGGCACTTGTACCATATTTCATAAACCTGTAAGTTTAATTTTGTGTGGATAAATTAGGTCTGCCTATAGTTATGTTTGTAGATTCGCTATTATGTATTCTGTGGATATCTGTGTGTCTGTAAACAAGGTCGAGTTATGGAATGTAACTACCTACTTGGAGAGGAAGTGAGGCAATGTTTACATTTCATATCGTATCTACGTAAACAAAATTGCAGTTAATTCGGGTCAAAAATAAGTTATTGCTTCATGTAATATACAGCTTAACAACAATCTCTTAATATTGTTCTAGTATGTCCCAATGGACTAATGATTGCCATGTTCAGATCTTGTTCTGAGGTTCGCGGTTCATACCCAGCCAGAATCGATGAAACTTAAGGACGTAAAAATTCTGAGTATGGCTTCTCTCAGAAGGAAAGTAAATCTGTGGATCCCATACCGTTGATTTTTGACACTTACACAATTCAAGACTGAAATAAAATATCTCTGTAACATTTCAACTTGTAACGTAATATGCATCGATAACTGTTTTGTTGTTTAACCAACTACTCAATGCCATTATCGAATTAGTAAGTTCAAGACTGTGTATATAACCTCTCCACACATCCTTATACTGAGCTAATGGTTTCCAATCACCCTTTGTATAATCTAATTCCCTCAAGTCATTAATCTCCCACCTCATTCTTGGTCTACTAACTGGGCATTTTCTCTGCGGTTTTCCTACAAGAAGTTTTCATGCAACTCTTTGTTTCCCCATTCGTGGCACATGTCCTGCCCATCGCGGACTATAAAACTTAACTGCTTATAATATGTGGTTTTCTATAATAGAACATTTGTTTTTCTATCTTGTACATTCTATATTTCATTAGTTAAATCTAGATTAAATCAAAATATCTTTTAAATAATAATTCAGTGCCACAGAGTAAACAAACATGTCTGAAAAATAATTTTTGTCGAGATCTTATAAATATTCAAATAACTCATTAATAATTGGAGATTTGTATTACTTCTGACAAAGATATATCTACCACAAGAAATAGGCTATCACTTAAGAACTTTACCTTTATGATAGAGCAAGAAAAATACTGTATTTCTAACATATTAATCTAACTAACTAACTCACTGGCACTATCGAACCCGCAGGTTCATGGCCGCGCGGACATAAGCTCTCCATTACCCCTATCCTGAGCCAATGTTTTCCAATCATCCCTGTATAATCTACTTCCCTCAAATCATAGTTAATGTTATTCTCCCATCTCATTCATTAATCTACAAAATAAAAAATCACTAAAATTGTACTTAAGTATTTTTACCATAATGCCACAGAATTATATTGCAGACATAGCATGTAATATTTATGTTTATTGTTATCTAGATATAAGATTATTTTCTGTAATGTTTTAACCTGATTGAGTGGTAGACAAGGCCTTCAGGCCTTAACTCTGCCGGGTAAAATAAAGTTATTATTATTATTTTTAAACTATTATTATTATTATTATTATTATTATTATTATTATTATTATTATTATTATTATTATTATAAAACAGACAATAATAGAAAGTATACTAACATATGGATCAGAAAGCTGGACAATAAATGAAAGGATGCAGAAATGAATCTTGGCGACAGAAATGGATGGATTACGGAGAAGTATGAGAATATCCAGGCTACAACATATTCGAAATACATATATCAGACAAGGAATGGATGCACAAGAAACTGTTATCGATAGGATAACAAAGAGAGCTTTACAGTGGTATGTACATGTACAACGGATGTCGGAAGACCAGTGGCCTAAACAGGTGTTGGATTGGATGGTACTAGGCAGAAGGAAGAGGGGGAGAAGCAGAAGAGCATAGTAGAAGAGGGAATATATGATGCCATGATGAAGAGGGGTGTAGAAAATGGACAATGGGAAGATAGGCATCTCTGGAAAGCAGGAATCAAAGGCAAACTGCTGTAAAGTGGAAAGCCTGTATTAAGTAAGTATTATTATAAAGATTATGTATCTCACTGTTTTATAGTCTTCTCCATTCACCTGTCTGTTCTTCTCTGTTTGGACCAAACATTTTCCTAACAGCTTTGTTCTCATCATTTTTTCACCTCACTTAAAATAAGAATCCATGTTTACTGTTTTATTGTTTACAAACATAATTCTGAATTAGCTGAGGCGGTAGCTTTCGAGTTTTGTATTTGGGAGGCCTTGAGGCAAATCGCGGAAAACACTATATGCATTGCGAAGAACATTAAAAAAAATAAAAACAAGGGGCATGGCCGGGTACTCGCTGCTGCTGGTCATCAGCCATCATTCATCCATATAGACCTATCATACCACATAGCACACTCTATCAACTCTGTCTTGGAACCCTGGGCTCCACATACAGTGGGCTGAAGAGTTGCTCACTACCCGTTATTTTAATAACGGGTCGCAGGGCATTTCACTTTAGACTTTAGAAGGTGAAACTCCAGTGCGACCGCCCTGAAGATTTTTCATGGTTTTTCTCAGTCGTCAAGGCAAATGCACGGCTGGAATTTCATTGCCAGATCTCATTTCATTGTAATCACCATTTTATTTATCTATTCTCGAGTTTTTAATGTCTTTGACATCTCCCTGTGCCCATTTCAAGATTCTATCTCTATAGCTTCATTATTTAGGAATTCGTTATCAGGTTGTGACCGTTTCTCTAAATGTTACTTTGGATTTATGATCTCTGAGAATTGGGGTTTTAGTATCTTAATGTCAGATGTTACGAACAAAGAAAATAGTTATGTTAAGTTTCAAACGGATAACGATTTATTTCCTAAAATGTGAATATCCAACCATCGTGACCTCTTGTGAACTAACGGGAAATTAAATTTCTTAGAAGAATAATCTCGCGGTCAGGTCCGTCGCTCACCGCTATAAAAAGACTTACTTGAGTTATGCTCTTCATTTAGTTATGGACACATCTGAAACTTTATATTCCAGTTGAAATATTACCGGGCGGAGTTTGCAATTTTCCTGGATGAGAACGGAAATCGTAAGGATTGAGGAATGCCATGCCGGATATTCTTCAACGCAATAGGCAATGTGGGAATTTTGCTTTCGTTATACGTCTTTGATGACTCTATAATGGTTTGTTTTTCCTCAATAAAAATATACAGATTCTAAAGACTGTTAGTTAGATATTGACCAACCCAATGCAAATCCGGTTGACAATGAAAATATTGTCGGAATTAAATACTCACAGGGGAACTGCTAACCATTGCATGCCGAAACCTACCTTTAAATTTCTCCCAGAGAAGTATTGTAAAGTAACAAGGCCGTGTCTAAAAAAATCTGCCTTTTTAACTATAAGGCACAGAATCCAGCTATTTCAGATGGACTCCTTGCATGAGTAAGAGCGGAATGAAATGAGGCCGGACGCGGCACAGACGTCAGGTAGTGAGGGATATCCAATCTACCAATTCAGGTGTTTTATTACTTCCCCCTAGTTTCAATAAGAGATTTGGCGCTGGATTTTAATGTCTTGCAGTTAAAAACGGCAGATTATTTTTTTTTGGACACGGCCTTTGTACATCATAACGCTTCTCTGGGCATAGGTTTCAGCATGCAATGATTGACAGTTCCATTGTCAGACCTGATTCTCATTTGTTCGGAAATTGCCTTTCCCTATTCGCAAATATTTTATAATTTGTAAGTTGCAGAATATAGAAGGCTGTTCTATCAAAACATTGTTGCACTTCTTCTTCTCCATCGTGGTTTATCCTCTAACCTTATGGTTACTTTTACATGCCTGCATCTCCCGGGGCTTACAGTGGCACGACCAATCAAGAGAGGGATTACAAATATTATTTTTGACCGCACAAGGACATGAGTTAGCTTAATTCAGGACCTCCTCCGAGAAAACAACGTTGTAATATCCATATTTTTTAAATTATTACACCAAATATGATTAGAATTCTGATTGATTGGGATGAGTTGGAACTAGTTTCACATTGTTTGGTAATTCATTACCAAAATGTAAAATCTTATAATGCTGGAATATTCACTGCTCTATCAAATCGAATTGGTAAAGATGCCTTACTTATAGTAGGCCTATATTCAAATGTTGAATTTTGGAGGATAACATTTTATTTTATAGCCTATTTTGATTGTATAAGGAATTTTTTAGAAATGAAATTGATTAGTTTATTAGTTGTTTTAGCGGCAATAATAAAGAGACCTCTAATTCACACATGCATTCACATTAAACATGACAGATATGAGAATGATTGTGATGGCTAGATGATGTTCGGACACTTTTTGGGCCTTAACGTTTTCTGACATTTATGTTAGAGGTGAAGAATCCTCCGAAAAAATAATCTCCCAGGAAACTTGTCCCGATCGGGAATCGAAGCTGGGTTCTCAGCGTACGAGGCCCAAGACTATAGTGGTGGGCAAACCATTATTATATTAACACAACTATAGAGACATTTTTCTGCCTGATCCGTGATTTGAGGCAAGACAGTTGTTATCCGGGTCAAAAAATGCAGGAAAATTTGGTCCCAAATATATGATCATACTGTATATTATGTCATTTCAATGATATCACGCTGAAAATGTTTATGGCATATCTGGGGACTTCCTGCTTTGGATTTAGCCTAGAATGGCTAACATACACTTTGTTATGAAGAAGGTATTATTATTTTTTTTTAATTTCAAGATTTTTTAACATGTGACGTTGCATTACCTTACATTGGTACACTTTACTCATATCCTGTAATTCTGATGGTAGTGAAATTTTATCTGCTCATCATCACTGTATGTGAAAATGTAATCATGCAGCATTACTTTAATATATGCATATTTATGGTCGTTTGGCTCTAGTTAGTATGCGTCAATAAATTATTGACTTATTATATATGTAAAAAATTAAATAATATGAATATTTTCTAAACTTTAATTACAATCTTGCATGGTTCATACACACATACACCTGGTAATATACTTTGAAAATTTCATGACCCTAGGTTAAATGGTTTTTGAGAAAAGTGTACCAATGCAATGAAAAATGTAACTTTCGGAGAAAAAGAAAAGAAAATTAATTACATGCTCTAATATTAAAAATTCACATTTAGAATTTTCCAGCACCATAACCTTCATCCCCCTCTGCTTCCATAAAATGTTCAGTGTGATATCATTAAAAGGACATAATATATGACCACCTATTTGGGACCAAATTCTCGTGCATTTTTTGACCCGGATAACGACTATCTTGCTTGAACTCGCTATCTGCAGCTTTACGCGCTGGTCCACTAACCAATTGTGCTATTGTACCAGTGCAGGAGCAGACATAAATCATCCCCTAATTAAAATCCCCATGGCCCCTAGTAGTAAACTCCCATTCACATCACAACAGGGTTGCTTCCATTAAGAAGACATTATGATGTCACATCAGCTAATTACGAGCACAATATTGAAATTAATTATCTCTAGCTGGAGATCTTGTGTTCAAATTTCGGCTCGTGCAGAAATTTTTCTTTTTAGTTGTATAAGTGTTGCTTTGGAAAAAGCTTCCCTGAGTACCTTTTTTCAATTTAATGTTTATGTATTTTTTTGAAGTAAATATATGGTCACACGTAGAAATTCAGTATATAATGGAAATGGACAGCCAATGACAAATGAGGGAAATTTTGAGGAAGTGGCTGAATTCAAATACCTAGGAACAATAATCACAGATAGGAATGAGATGCACAAAGAAATTAAACATAGGCTCAATTCTGGAAATGCATGCTATTATGCATTGCAGAGACTTTTGATGTCCCAACTCCTTTCAAAAAACGTTAAACTGAAAATATATAAAACTATTATTCTACCAGTTATATTATATGGGTGCGAAACATGGACTCTTAATTTAAGGAAGGAAAGGAGATTACGAGTATTTGAGAATAAAGTTCTTAGGAAAATTTTTGGACCAAAGAGAGATGAATAGACAGGTGAATGGAGAAGACTACATAACAATGAACTACATGGCCTTTATAGGAAGCCAGATATAATAAGAACAGTTAAGTCTCGTAGACTGCGATGGGCAGGACATGTTGCACGCATGGGGAATGAGAGACGTGCATGGAAACTTCTTGTAGGAAAGCCAGAAGGAAAACGCCCAGTTGGTAGACCAAGAATGAGGTGGGAGAACAACATTAACTATGATTTGAGGGAAGTAGATTATACAGGGAATGATTGGAAAGCATTAGCTCAGGATAGGGATGTATGGAGAGCTTATGTCCGCGCGGCCATGAACCTACGGGTTGGATAGTGCAAGTGAGTAAGTAAGTAAGGCAGTACAGTCCAATGGGGACTTTTGATTCCTGCACAGACTCGCCCTCCAGTCGGCTCTCTCCTTAAAGAACTTACATGTCACCGTGACCATTTTTTACATAGTCGAATAAGCCTATCATTGGACACATCGACTCACCATCTGGGTTGTAGGTCACCTGCTTTTTATCCTTTTCTCTGGTCTTTGATTAACAAAAAACCTAAGGTCCTCGCTTTTCCCCCACTCTCTTCACATGTCCCTGTTCATTTCAACCTCATAACATTCATAAATGTGACTATAAGCCCTATCTAGGATCCGTCTATAGCGACTTTAGTTCATTATTAGGTCTTAGTTTCCGATCATTATTTAATTTTGACTGGCTACAATGTCTTTCTCAAAATTTCCTGATCAAAAATGACCAGACCGGTCTTCTAATGACCATGACATCATATGTGATTCATATTCCTACTCCTAGGATAGGATACCATAAGTCTTATCTTCTTGTACTTCTGTTCTGTACGCCCATAGTTTCCCTTTTTACAGAGCTTTAGGTGCTCTCCCCGCACAGGGAAGAATTGAACCATACTAATTTAGTTACACTTGTTTTCGTATAGATGCTATTTTGACTGGTCCATGGTCAGCGTTCCGCCTCATGCTGACATCTAGGAAACCAAGGTAGTACTAGGACGGGAAAATTCGGTACATTTTGCTTAGAGGCCTTTTGATTCAGGCCTAAGGATTTTTACGAGCGTGAAAATCATCAGACTCGGGACCCACGGCTTAAAGTCCCTCCCAGAGGACTTACTCCTTGGATTTTTTCATCCTAAAAAATCCATCGACCCCGGCCGGATTTGAACCCGCGACCCTCGGGACCAGAGGCAAGGAGCATAGCCACTAGTCTGCCGCGGCCGATACCATAAGTCTTATAAGAGTTTTATATTTTCTTCTTCTTCTTCTTCATCGTCACGGTTTAGGCTTTTTACTAGCCTTTTGCGATTCCAAATTGCTGCTGTTTCCATCTTTTCTTTGGTCTTCCCAAACTTCTTCCTCGTGGTGAATAGTTGTATGCTGCTTTTCGTATTATGTTCTCAGTCATCCTTGCTAAGTGTTCCTTCCAGTTTATTCTGTATATCACTAATGGTATATTTAATTCCTCTACTTTTAGTTGTAGTCTTATTTCTGTGTTGTGTTTTTGTCGTTCTTTGATATCCTATTATTGGTCTGAGGAATTTCATTTCACCAGGAATTTTCTTAATTTTGTATTTCTATATATCAATCTGGCTCCTCTATAAGGATAGAAATACTCTATTTGCTGCACCAATCCTGTTTCTACTTCAGTAAATCCTATTATTACTTGTCAAACATGTTCCTAAATGTGTAAATTCAAAGCTATATTTATTCTAATTATCCTATTTTGTGATTGGGAGTTCCTTGACATAACCAAATATTTCGTTTCATGCTCATTAATTTCTAATCCCATTTTGCTAGTTTGTTCCACGAGGGCACTTACATCCTTTTGTCTTCTTCCCACAATGACAAAATCATCTGCCTAGGCTAAATTGTAGCTATATTTATTAATTCGTTTAAAAGAGAACATAGCCTAGTGGATCTTTGCCAGTTTATAAGATAAGAAACTTTTCTTCTAGTGAAATATTTCAATTCGGTATAAGGGAAGGGGAGAAACTTGGAAATGTAATAAAATTAACGGGTTTTGTAGTTGGACGTCATGTCTTATATTCTCCACTTCCTCTTCCTGTCTGTGCTCTTGGACTGTCGCTATCTCTCAGCAGAATACAATGTTGAATCTACTGAAGCAAACAATGGTAACGGAGGGGTTGTTTGGCCCGGCTATTCCTTCATCCATCATTAATCTTTGTTGTGCCCCTTCCCTATGTGATGAATGTGACACATTTCTGACATTCGAGAAGAAAACTGGAAAAACACTCCTCTCTACTCAGATTCCCCAAGATTTGTTGGACCAAATAAAATTATGTACTCCCATGTGTGGTCACTTCATAACACACAGCCCTCCATGTCATCAAGGGTCAGTTCACCGTTCAACTATTTTGAAGTTTTTTCTCCCCAAACTTGTTTGCAACAGAAATAGCGACATGAAATATTTTCACTTCATACCACAATAGACCCTATGCCTCATTTCGATGATATACAATTATATAGGAAAAATTATAGAAAAAGTGTCAGAATGTAATTATTTAGGTGTATTAATGACAAATGTTAAAGTCTAATAGAAAAAGTAAAGATACAACCTGATAAAGTAGCCAAATATCAGGATAGGCCTATACGTAAGATTTAATCTGGTGCAACAAATAATAATAATAATAATAATAATAATAATAATAATAATAATAATAATAATAATAATAATAATGCTTTATTTTAGCTGCAGAGTTAAGGCCTTCTCTTCCACTCAACCAGCGAATAGTAGAATTATGCAAAAATTACATACATATTACAATTTTAAGATATTAAAATATAGACTAAACAAAATACAATAATGATATGATCTAATACTAGCTAATACTAACAAAAACATATAATATAATAAAATTAAAATGATACCAAATAAAGTAAGTAGCTTCCTAGATGATTATTTATAGAATGCTCTATATAGTTATGCAGTTAATGCTTTCATTGTGTCGAACTTAAGACATCAGTTAATACGGGTTTAAATAATGATGGCGATTGACGGACTAGGAAGTGAGTTCCATGCTCTAGTCACAGATATTGTGTAAGGTTCAGAGTATAGAAATGTGCTGTGCTGTGGTATCAAAAGTAAAGAAGAGTCTTGTGATCTTGTTCCTAAATTGTGATGAGCCGAAAAATTTTGAAAACGTGTTGTTAAATAACTTAATATATGTCAATAGAAAACAAAATCCGCATAGGATACAAAACATTTACCGTACATGGAGCAGAAACTAGGGCTGATGCAACAACAATTAAACAAATAATAAACACATGTGAAATAAAGATCTTAAGGACTATTAAGGGCAAAACATAAGGATACATAATACAGAAATTAGGTACAATTGTCAAATTCAAAACATAACCAAATTTATTACAGATAGATGAAACTATTGGCAAGATCATATAGAAAGAATGGAAGACAACAGACTTTCAAAAAGATCTAAAGAGGATAGATCAATGGACGGGAGAAGAGCAGAAGGAAGATCTGCCAAGATACGTATGTTAGACAGTGGATGCACATCCCATACGTCTTCTTCCTACAAATAAATAATAATAATAATAATAATAATAATAAAATAATAATAATAATAATAATAATAATAATAATCCGGTATCATGGCAGCTGCCGCGGTCTTCCGGAAACCAAACGCCATTCCTCTCTATCCATCCATTGATCTTTCTCCATTCCTCTATATTCATAGCTGCTTGTACCCCTTCTATCCAAGTTTTCTTCGGTCTTCCTCTCTTCCTCCTTCCCAATTGGGATCCATTCCATAACAATTTTTGGCAATCTTTTTCTCTGGCATTCGATTTGACATGACCGATTAATCATCCTAGAGTGTTTTTCCGAGGCATGTTGTTTGGTTTTTTAGCATTTTTTTCTTTTTATAATGAACGAGGAGTTGGCCCGATGCATCAACCCCCAACCTGGGGGACGGGTAATTTTTGTTCAAGGTTTTCTTCCTCTAGCCTTTGATAGTCCAGTATCTTACTGCAAGGCAGCAGCGCTAGTTTTGGTCCGCCCTGGGTATTTTATTTCTCCAGTACCCGCCATATCTGGTGAGCATTCCCCTATCCGCCACCTGGGGAGGCGTCCGATGGGAGACTGGCAACTCCACACGGAAATAATAATAATAATAATAATAATAATAATAATAATAATAATAATAAGGAATTATATAGATGGTACAAGTTGGCTATATTAGACTTATTTTACCCATAAATAATAGCTATATAGACGATATATCCACCGCTGAGGTCTCGAGGTAGCGTGGTAACTTGTCACGCAGCGGGCCTGGGTTCGATTCCCGATCGGGACAGGCTCCTGGGTGAGCTTTTTTCGGTGTTTCTCCTCACCCAAAGACAAATGTCAGGAAGCTTAGGGCTCAACAGTCCCCGAAAATCATCCGGCCATCATCATCATCATCATCATCATCCGTCAACGTTGTGGAAAGCAACGGAAGCTACCACACCTACAATTCCCTAGTTAAGCTGCAAAGCGTAGCATGAAAATGCTATGATTGCAGTGAAAGACCTGTCCTCGGGCAGAATTACTATGGATGGATAGATGATATACTGAAAACTGACAGTTAATCACAAATTAGGGAAATTTTCAAGAAGTGGCTAAATTCAAATGCCCAGGAACATTAATTATAAATAGGTATGAGGATCAAAAATAAATTAAACAAGTTCAATTGTGAAAACGCATGCTATTATGCACTACAGTGACTTTTGTCATCCAACTTC